>JANSMC010000141.1:0-59224 GCA_029299015.1 Ophiostoma montium
CCGTCTACTTCCTAGTCTTCCGTTTTAATATAAATAAACTATATAGTTCTAACCGAAACTTTTTATCGAAACTAATAATAGTAAATATTAATATACTTTAAAGAAGTCTTTAACGAGACTATCGACCTATTAATTAATAATAGTATTTATTTATTATTATAAAACACGGGAAATAGTCTAGTAACAACTACGCCTAGCTTAGTTAGTAGTCGTTTCTAGTATATCGCCTCTTTAGTCGCGCTAAACAACGCTAATAACTTAGCTTCCGTTATCGAAGTAATAATTATAAACTATTTATTCGCGTACTAAAACATAGCGGTACCGGTAAATTTGATTAAAAGGCCTTAACTACTCTTTCGGTCCTTAATACTATCCGCGAAAAATACATTAAAAAACACCTCTATATTCTTATCGGAATAGGTATTCAAGCTAAAAAAAAACGTCCTAGTATTATAAAAATAACTAAAAAGATACTAAATTCCTTAGATATACTACTTTAATAAGTTAGACGCGAACCGAGCGAACGTATAAGTTACGAAAGTAATATCCGGCCGGGAGGTTAAAAACAACTATAAAGCAAAACCGATCATAACTTAAAATGTATAAATAGTTTTCGTATCCGCTTAGTCAGAATTCTTCTAGTACACGTTACCATATAGAAAAGGTATCGACGTTATCGGAATGATGTCAAGACCGGTCGTAACCTTTTCGATGTATGACAGTTGTGACAAAGAGTAGCCCTGCGCGGAATTTGTGACCTGTATGCCCAGATACCAGTGGAGTTTCTCGCCGCCAGTCAGTTAGAAGGTACGGAGGAAAGCTAGCACTCTAGTGACACCCCCTGATGTAGTCCTCAGGCGGGGTCATCGCTCCTTCCGATACATGCGTCAGTGCTCCATAGATAGGCATTGGGGATGACAGGACGGCATACTCGTAGCTTCGGGTCGGCATAGCTTTGAGCATCACCAACTTTGATTTGTACGAGTAGTCGTATGTCCGTGATATCCCGTGTGATCTGCCTTTCCGGTGGCTAGTGAACTACTACTTTGCTGTTCAATTTCAAGGTGAGCGTCTGTCTGATAACCCCTTCAATAAGCTATGACGGCAGGGGTACACTTATTAAAGTACTCGTAGTGCGTACTCACTAGCTTCGGGGGCCAACTGATAAGCCCAGCGGGGTCGCCGACAGGCCAAGCTCGATCTTCTGATTCTAGTGCACCCATCGAACGCGATCTACGAGTCGTCTATCCCTTGTCATTTCATGATACCACTCTGTATTCAAAGTAACGACGCGTGTGAGAGACGCGTGTGAATATGTCTTCTGAACTTTGAACTTCACGTGGTATGACTTCAAAAGTGCAGAGTTGTGCTGTTATCAGCTTTACTCGATCGAACGTACTTCCATTCTTTCTCCAGCATAGCGCCGTGCAGATCACATATTTAAACCACTGCCGCTTACGTTTCAGCTCCGGTCCTTATCTCCTTCGATAGAGCTTACCTTGTTTCGCCGTTTCTTGACCGGCGGCTGCCACCACCACCACCACCGCCAACCAACACCGTCGTCCGAATCGGGCATCTCCAAGCGTTTGGCCAAGTGCCTTTGCGTGGTGATAAAGCCTCATAACTACCTCCAAGTACTCGTACCCCACGGCAGAGCTTAAAAGGCCCTTGGGTGTGGCTAAAATGCTTATCAGCTCTGCCTCTGTTCGGGTCTTTTTAGCCAGATTTGGCGACGGTCGGGGCAGGGGCTTTAATATCGAGTACCTGTAAATATCGCAGACTCCACTTGTCTCTGTCTGCCGCGTGCCGTGCACGTACTCCGTACAGCATACGACTACCGGCCTTGTGCTCATAGATACATATATTGTCTTGTTCCTGATCAACGCGTTGGTGGACTGACTCGTACGTGCCATCCTGCTGCACGATCACGGAAACGTTGCTCTGCACCCAAAACGTGCTACTCAAAGGACACGCGAGAGAGCTGTTACTCTTGACGACAGCACCATTCGAAATATGTCTGCAGATGACAAGGCGTCTCTGAAGCGGGTGGGCGATGAGCCCGTGACGTCGATCCTAAAGCCCGACGAGGTCCCCGTCTTTGACGGCAGTCATGGCTCCGACGACGAGCTGCTCGCCGCGCTGGGTTACAAGTGAGTAGTGGTTGAGCGTGACAGCGAGCATTCGCTATTCAATGTGGTCCTGCGCGTGCTGACTTCCTTCTGCCTGCAGGCCCGAGTTCAAGCGTGAATTCTCCCTCTGGACCACCTTTTGCGTCTCCTTTGCCGTCCTCGGCCTGCTGCCGTCCATTGCGTCCACGCTCTTTTACGGCATGGGCTACGCCGGCACCCCGGGAATGGTCTGGGGCTGGCTGATTGCCATGGTCTTTATCCAGTGCATTGCCATGGGCATGGCCGAGCTGTGTTCCGCCATGCCGACCTCGGGCGGGCTCTACTACGCCGCCGCCGTGCTCGCGCCCCCGAAATGGGGCCCCCTGGCCGCCTGGGTCACCGGCTGGTCCAACTGGATCGGCCAGGTCACCGCGGCGCCGTCCGTCAACTACTCCATGGCCGCCATGATCCTCGCGGCCGCGTCCATCCAGAACCCCGACTACTCGCCCCAGGACTACCAGGTTTTCCTGTTGACCGTCTTCATCATGATTGTCCACGCCATCATCTCGTCCATGCCGACGTCGTGGGTGGCCCAGTTCAACTCGGTCGGCAGCACGTTCAACATGGTGGCGCTCGTGGTCGTGTTTGTCGTGATTTTTGCCTGCGACAACCGCACGAGCCAGGGGCTGGACCGCTTCAACGACTCGGCCAGCGTCTGGGGCGATTTCTATGCCGGCACCGACTTCCCCAAGGGCGTGTCGCTGCTCATGTCGTTTATCGCCGTCATCTGGACCATGAGCGGCTACGACAGCCCCTTTCACCTGTCCGAGGAGTGCAGCAACGCCAACATTGCGTCGCCGCGCGCCATTGTCATGACGTCGAGCGTCGGCGGTGCCATTGGCTGGGCTTTCAACATGGCCATTGCCTACACCGTCGTCGACATTGACGCCGCCATCAACTCCGACTCGGGCCAGCCCTTTGCCGCCTACCTCATGCAGTGCATGGGCCAAAAGGCCGCCCTGGCCTGCTTGTCGCTGACCATTATCGCCTCGTTTTGCATGGGCCAGGGCTGCATGGTGGCCGCCAGCCGCGTCACGTTCGCCTATGCGCGCGATGGCTGTTTCCCGCTTTCTGGGTATTGGGCCCGCGTCAATCCCTACACAAAGACGCCCGTCAACGCCGTCTGGTTCAACTGCATCATTGGCTGCCTGCTCATGATCCTCTTGTTTGCCGGCGGCACCGCCATCGACGCCATCTTCTCCATCGGCGCCATTGGCGCCTTTGTCGCCTTTACGATCCCCATTACCATTCGCACGTTCTTTGTCGGCAACCGTTTCCGCCCCGGGCCCTGGAACCTGGGCCGGTACAGCTTCGCCGTCGGCGTCCTATCCACCATGTTTACGCTGCTCATGATCCCCATCCTGTGTCTGCCCAGCGTCACGGGCGACGACCTCGACGCCGACTACATGAACTGGACCGTCGTCGTCTGGGGTGGGCCCATGATCCTGGCCATTATCTGGTTCGTCGTCGACGCCCACAAGTGGTTCAAGGGCCCCAAGATCAACGTCGCCCACATGATCCACGCCGAGCAGCAGGCCGACTATGTCATCCAGGCCCAGGCCGCCGACACCGACGGCACGTCGCAGCCGGTGCTGCCGAGCAAGAAGGACGAGCTCTCTGCTGCGTAGACTGTCTGCAGAGGATTGTTTTCATTTCATTTTTGTTTACTTGCGCTTATACCTCTTTGTGTTTTGGAATACTGAATTTCACATCTGTTCTTATCAATTTGTAAGAGTCCCGGCAAGGATCTTGTCAATGTATGCTCGTTGCGAAAGTGAAGCTGACTTCATACCATTGATTGTCGATGCCAAGGTACCAACGTAGCTGCTCGGCGCTGATAGTTGGAACAATGTAGAAAAGGATGCCAAGCGCCTTGCCGTTGTGTCCCGGTGTCCAACGTGGCCACGGTACGGTCAACCTCGATAGCCCGTTCGCCACGTGCATCATCTTTATGATTGCAAGACCAATGCACCACCTCCAAATTGAACATTTCCAGTGTCTCACCGGCCACTAACCCTGGCCAGGCCTGTCCGACTGCCTGTCTCCGGTGTTGTACAAGAGATGATCTCTCATATCTCTCTTCTGGGTCACGTTGCAGCGCTTGACGATCTCGTCAGCCCTCTCCAGGAAATTTGTGTGACTCCTTCTCGGTGGCCAGGGCCGGCACCGCCTTGTGCGTCTCACCAGCACCACGTTGGTCGGGGTGCATGCACCCATTGTATCCTCGTCGTCAACCTCCTCAACGCGCGCCATCGCCGACGCCTTCACCACAGGCGGTTGCGCACTCATGCTGGTGCCGTTGATGCCGTTGGCCCGGCTGGGCAGCAGATCATGCGGGACAGGGCGGCCTTGGTTCACGCACTGCGCAATCTGGTCGCGCACGCTCTTGCACTGCATCGGCGCAGAACACTGTGTTGCGTAATGGTCGGCTCCGCAATTCTAGCACACCACACCGCGGCGGCCCGCGGAGGACATCAGGGGGGCCATCGCCGTCCCGCCACGGCCCCTGCCGCGGGCCAAAGTCTCTCCACGACCACCGCCTTGTCACCGAGGACTCGTAGGGCTTTGGGACGGCTGGGGCGGTACGTACCCACTGCCTGGCACGTCCGACATTGCTTTGATGTGTGCCTCCACGTCACAGACTGCGGAACTTCCTCGACTGCTCTCCCACCAGGTGACTGGTGTTGCTCGGCTTCATTCAATTCTGTGGTTTTTGAATGTTTTTGGGAAATTCGATTTCTGTGTGTTGCTCGCCCGAGCGTAGTTAGAGTGAGTTGACCAGATCCGCGGGTCCCGGGGTCGTTGTGCAAGCGGATGATGCGCTTGCACCCGAGGCAGCTCTTTGACGTTGCTCTTTGACGTTCGCCACAGCTTTCGATAGCGGGTGTGACTTGTGGGCTAGACGGTCGGCGATTAACTTCGCCTTGGCTTCTCTCGGTCCCCAGGAACTCGGGCGCTTGTCTTTCCACAAGTACCAATATGCTGCGATATTCTGGAGTTCGATGCGGATGCGGTCGTCTGTGATGTTCAGCTGGCGTTTCAACGTGTCATACCATTGGTCTGGATACTCGGTCTCCAAATCCTTATCATCCACAACCATTGTCGTCTGCCGCACTCTCTTCCAGAGCTTCATCCTCTGCCACCAGGGCAGGCATTCGGCACCTCCCGCACATGCCCCACATTGGCCGGCGTCTGGAGGACGTGCTCTTTGTTCTGTAGGGTGCGTGACGAGTATTGTGTTTTTTTTTTTTTTTTCGGGAAACGACAACAATCGTGCCTTTTCTTTGTCTGTTTTGTTTTCAACGTCGATCTGTGCGTACTGTTCTCTGTTCACGCCTTGGGACGCGAAGTCGCAGTCCTTCTTCACAGCCCTTCGCTCATCGGTTGCGGTAAAGAACGCCGTTATTGTGGTGACCCCGAATGTAGGCTTCAGCAAAAGATCTTGGCAAAAGGTCCTGGACGCCGGATCTTCACGTCTCGATGACGAATGTGACGATCGACGAGACATTGTAGCGAGGTGGATGAGTCATGCGCGAGATGCAACTGCTTGGGATGACGATGAGTAGGCGCTCCGATGCTAGGTTGGCCAAGACGTTGCAAGTCTTTGGTGATGTAGGAGTCGGCTACCCCTCCAAAACTCTTTTCAACTCCGTCTCCTTCTGGCATCAACCCCAACTCATTCTGATATCAACACTCCACGGCGTTTGTACTGCTTTGTCACGATCACGTGTTTCATCGCCTTGGACCTTCACCCTAATACTGCCCCGCCCATGGCCGGTGTGCCACAGGTTGCGTCGTACTCGTACAGTACGAGTATGGCGAGCAGCAGGTAACCGGGCCACGTACTTTTCTCGTGGTGTTATGTCATTCACACTTTTACTTCTTGTCAACACTTTGTTGTAATTAAAAGGTTCTACAGCAGTTATGATGTTTTGGGCATTTTCGCATAGGCGCATCCGAGTACGAGTAAACGCTAAGCGTGTAAGTGATCACGTGCTTCAATGCGATGTTCTCACTACGATTCACAATTCACAACAATACAAAGTAAAAGTGAAGCAATTAGATTGGGATATATCAAGGTGTTCTCGGGGCTGCTTCCGAGAACAACCACAAGCAAAAACAGCAGACGTCATCCGGCAATGCGAAGCCGATGAAAGAGCAAACAAGCACCTTTTTTTAGACAGTCTCCGTCTTGGGACCACCGTGGCCTGCGGCGTATGTGGTGGACGGCTTCCACTTGGCCGAGGTACGGGGAGTGGTCTCCTCCATCATCTTGTCGACCTGCTCCAGGGTCAGGCCCTTGGTCTCGGGGACCAGGAAGTAGGTGTAGACAAAGGCCGCCGTGCACAGACCGCCCCAGATGAAGAACACGCTGGACTTGAGGTCGCCCTCGTCCTTGTTGGTCATGTAGGGGGTGATGACGGCAATGACCGTGTTCCACAGCCAGTTGGAGGCAGTCGACAGGGCAACACCGCGCGAGCGGACCGGCAGGGGGAAGATCTCGCCAATGACGACCCAGGCAGCCGGGCCCCAAGACGAGGCAAAGCTGAAGATGTAGAAGCTGATAAAGGCGATCTGGGCGTTGACGGCGGGGATGTTGTTGGCAAGCGTGCCGTCAACAACGCTCGGGTCAGGGTGCGTCTTGTTGAAGCCGACAGTGACACCGACAATGCCGACAATGAACTCGCAGATCAGCATGGACAACGCACCATAGATGAGAATGGTGCGGCGACCGAAGCGCTCAATGGTGTAGAACGAGACCGGGGTCGAGACAGTGTTGATGATGTTGAAGATGAGCGACATCAAAAAGGTGTTCGTGATGGCACCAGTCGACTTGAGGAAGGGCGTCGAGTAGTAGAAGATAAAGTTGATACCAGTCCACTGCTGCATCATCTGCAGCGAGGTACCGAGGATCGTAAGGCGCAGGTTGGAGTTGCCCTTCCAGAGCGAGCCGGTGAAGCAGTTGGCCCACGAGCCGAACCACGTGGTGGAGGGAATCAGTGAACGCTCGTACTCCTCGTTGGCGACGATCTCGGCAAGCTCCATCTGGATGTACGCTGAGTCCTGGGGCTGGCCACGCAGGCGGCACAGCGAGTTGGTGGCGGCGTTCAGGTTGCCCTTCTTGACAAAGTAACGGGGCGAGTCGGGCAGGCACATGAGGCCACCGCCGAGGATCAGGGCCCACAGGAACTGAATGGCAATGGGAATGCGGTAGGAGCCGCTGTTCTTGCGGTCCTCGACGCAGTAGACGACAATGGACGCGAGCAGCAGACCAATGGTGATGCAGAACTGGTAGCCAGCGACGAGAGCACCGCGGACCTTGCGGGGGCAGATCTCGGACATGTACAGGATGACGACGGCCGACTCGAAGCCGACACCGAATCCAGCAACCAGACGACCGGCGACGAAGACGCCGAGGTTGTCGACGCCCGAGACACCGGGGATCATCTGCAGAACGACACCGACCATGTAGACAAAGCAGCCGAGAACGACAATCCACTTGCGGCCGTACCAATCAGCCAGATCACCAGACAGAAGAGCACCGAAAAAGGTACCGCAGGACAGGATAGAAACGATCAGGGACTGGTGAGGGGTGCTCAGGGCTGTGGCATCGGGGCCTTCGATGAGGTGGATAAACTTGCTGATGCCCGTGACACCGTTGATGTAACCGGAGTCGTAGCCGAAGAAGATACCACCGAACGACGCAAACGCACAGATCAGGTAGGCCTTCCACGTGACGGGAGCCTCGACGAAGGCGACATCGTTGGCAACGGCAAGGCCATCACCATCGACAGTGTCGTGGTGCTCGTTGGCCGGAGCCAGATCCTTCTCAGCAGACATTGCGGAGGATGGAAGCGGAGATGAGGAGATGGGAGTGAGAAGTGTGAAGAGGGGGAGGGAGGAAAGGTAGGAGGAGGATGATCGACTGGGGATGGAGGGAAGAAAGAGAGAGAAAAAGGATCGAGGGGAACGCAGATATTTAAACTTTTTTTTTTCTGGAATCGTGAAGACGGGGGACCTCGACGAGGGTGGTGAATGGGGCACGGGGCTTGGAGAAGGACTGGGGAAAGGCAAGGAACCCTAATTTTACAGTGGGTACACAGAGCTCGTGCCTTCCCCATCCCATCAAATTCCATTTTAGACTTTTTTTTTCAGTTCAAATTAATCTACCAATAGTCGTGTCCATTTACGTATTCACTCGCACATTGTTTTGTACTCAGTATTCTTTTTGGGCTCTTTGATCGTTTACTCTTTGCAGGTTGCTCCTTCCTTGTGTGGCGCCATGCCATCGCTCCTTCTTCCTCATGGTAGCCGACCTAGCACATGATACACGTACACAGATGTACTTCGACTATTTGTCTCTGTCAACAAGCACTGATTGGGTTTCAGAATATGGCCGCGGTAGGTGTGCAATTGGCCGTGTGACCGCCGTGAGGGTGGCAGGTACGAGTAAGGCCGAGCCGGGGGGGGGACGAGCCTGCAATAACAACAAGCCCCATAGCCAGGCCAATCCAATCACGAGAAGAGCAAAGTAGAAAAAAAGACTGAGGAAAAAGACGAAAGGGGAAGTAACCCCATGGGCCATCCCACCGTTTCTTTGTTCCCCAGCATCTCTCTGCTGGTGTTGCCTTTTTCCTCTTGTCGCCCCGAAGAAGCCCCATGGTGCATCTAGGCCAGACGCTGTTCCCGGTTTGTCATGTCCACCCGCCTCCACGCGTCTGCACGGGGAGTATGGAGTATGGAGAAACATGGAACGATTATGGTACCCCGGGATTTACTGAAGGCGGATGACTTACGAGTACTACGAGTACTCGTACTCCCAGTACTGGTACTTCGTAGGTGTGTGTCCATGTACTCGAACTGAGTACGGAGTCGACCCATGTCCCAGTACACGAGTACAGGCGCGTGGTCGATGCAAGGGCCAACTTGCGTATGCGAATCCCACAGAGGATCAGGAAGCAAAATGGTTGAAGCAAGCCGATTGCATCAAGACAGGTGTGTACGAAAGCAGAGGAACAGAGTAATCTTAAGACGAGACGATCTGTGCGTAATACAAGCACCAAAACAAGTAGCCAGAGGCAGTCACAAAAGGACTGCGCCAGAAAAACCAAGACACCATGTGGTTGGCCTGACGAGTCTTGAACGCAGGTGAGGATGTGAGAAAAACGGGTCTGTGACACAATGTTGGCCTTCAATGGCTGATTTGAGCAGTACGAGTACAGTAGAGTAGAAATAAGAATAATTGACGAATGACGAATGAAAACGGCATGGCTACTGAGACAAGCACGCGGAATGCAGCTGCACAAAGTCAGAGACAGTCAGAGAGAGACCGACGTCATCAGCATGTCTTCAAGACACCGGCTGAAGACGGAAGTGGGCCGTGTACCGATGTCTTACAGTGGTTGCAACCGTATCACAAGTGAGGGACAGAAGCATGCAAAGAAGGCCAAGGCAGTACGAGCCGGTGATGGAAAGATGTGCGTTCTTGACGCAACAGGTCAGCATTGTACACTGTACGAGTACTTCGTACTATGTACTCGTCGTAAGACCGGCGGAAACTAGTAAGATGCGGAGAAGACGGGAGAGTCGATATGGGGAGAAGATGGAGAGTCGAGATGGAGAAAGCCTGGACCACGACAGGCCATGGCCACTGTGACGGCGACTCGTCATGGAGTCATCATGGAGTCATCTAGGTGCGGCATTGTTCTGGCCTGGTCTTGTACTTTTTTTCGGCCTCGACTGACGGTCTTGGCACCGACTCCGAGTAACTTTGTGAAACGGGCTGTCAGAAATATGAAGTTTCTACGTAAACATAACGCGTGTACTCGTACTCGTACTCAAAACGAGTGAAACTTGTGTAAAAGTGTAAAAATAGAAAACGACAACAGCGACAAGCCTGAGCAATTGCGTCGCATCGCACTGCTACTGCTACTACAACTACGAGTACTTACAATCGGCTACGAAAAATACGAATGTCGGCGTCGGCCTTGCCAGGACCTACCTTCGGCGGTACTCATGCACTAGCATGGGTGCCCAGGCACTACACCTCCTTGCCGAGCCTCTCTTACTGCTACTGGTTAGTCGCATCTTGACTGGATTCGTACGCCGATCGGTGGGGCATTATTCCTTCCTATTCTGTACTCCGTATGTACGGAGTACTCGTAATCGAGATTACTCGTACAAGTATTACGAGTTGAAGAGGGACTGACAAGTATCAGTATGGCATTGGTAATGTACGAGTACGTAGCTTTTTGTTTCACTTTTTTTTTTTTTTTTTTTATAAAAAAATCCCCTGCGGATAGCAGCTCACTGTAAACTAGCGATCACCGGCAACCACAGACCAAGACACTCGGCTTACACTGGTTGCTTTGCATCTGATGCAAGGCTAGACCGACATTGTGCCGATGGGTTGAGCAGACGGTAGCCAGCGCACACGTACATGCAGTACAGTGCAGCCAACACAAGCACGGAGCACGACCTCCGGCACCGACAACCAGCTCCTGGGCGTTGCGCATAAGCTCGGCATACTCGCAGTAGGCCGCAAGCAAAAGTCAGCCACAAAGTTGCCAGTCACATGTTCAGCGCGGCATTGGCCCGTACTCGTACGCGCTTACGGTAACTTGCCCGAAATATCGAAAATACCGAAAATCAGTCACGTACCGCCTTTTCTCGATTTTGTATTTGTTTTTGGACGGTCATTTAATCCATTAATACGACAATCGGGCCGTAAACCCCAGGTGGGTCATAGCGGCAGCGTTTACGAACCAGCCAGCCAATCAGTCGGTCTGCTTATCAGCCAATGAAACGACTGTAGGCTCCTTCAGGTTGTGTCAAACGCAGGTGACTTCTTTCCTTGGCAGGCCTCCTTTCCTCTCGTATGGCTTGACAAAAATGCTTTTGACTTTCGCCGCAGCCGGCCGTCTCCCTCTTGCCTTCCATATCTTGTCTCGTATCGCGAGGCACATGACGGGGGTTTTAACCTTGCTTTTTCCGCATGCAATCCCTTGCCTCAGTTTTCCCCATATTCTCTTCTTCCACGTCCCACTTCCCCATCTCATTTTCTGGCTGCTCTCGTCCACCCGAGTCTAGGCCTTTTTAAGAGAGTCGCCCGATTCGGGTCCTACCCGGTACCTGTGCCGCCACCAAATCCACTGCGCAACCCAAGTATCCATCAATTGCTTGGCCAGACTCCGTAAAACGGGCCTTTTCTTCGTTTTTGTGCTCCACAGCCATGAGTTTAAATTCGCCCATTCGTACTCCGTACCCACTTCTAGTCATTCTTCTGCTCCTGGCAGTGCTCACGTGGAAGAAGACGTACAAACCAGCCTCCTGTTCCCCTTGTGCTTTAAATGACAGAGTGCGAGTACGATATGCCATGTGCCATGTGCTTCCTACCGTATGCTCGGCACAGCCGAATCTTGTACGCAAAATGTACGAGTATTCAGGCACTCCACAGCTGAGGCTGGTCGCCATTGTTTGCATATGTGCTTCTAGCCGCTGCCGCTTGTCACTATGCCGAAGCATGATCTCATGCGCGTAACGCTTTTGTCCCTTGTCTCTGTTTGCAGTGCAGTGTTGGAATGCGGTGGCTTGGCTCTGCACCGTTCTTATCTCTGTGCACATGCTTCCGGTCGGCCGGTGTCGGTCGTGTCCGTCCTGGTTGGTGATCGGCATTCGCTGTGTCGTTATCACAAGCATACTCCGTCTTCTTCCATGCTTCTAGTGTGGTAGCGCTCCGTCTATTGCTCTGCTAGTGTTGCTTTCCGCCGTAGCTTTTACGCCCACTCAAATTACTCGTACACGTAGTAGTTCGTAGTGTCTTGCTGCTCACTAGCCTCTTCGTGGTGTGGTGTGGTCTGTTGGCAGGTACTCATGTTGTATACTCGTATTTTCAAAGCATGTGGCTGCATTGCCATGATCCTTTCACCTTTGCTGCACAGCTCGCTTGCTACGGAATATACACGGCACAAGGGCGGCAGAGTGGCGGCTCCAACCTCCAACACGCTGGAGTTTTTTTTTTTTTCTTCTTTCTTTTTCCACATACGATGGAGTCACTCGCTTCTCCAATCCCCCACATCTCCAACATACTGAGTACGGAGTACTCCGTGTTTTTTTTGCGACTTGTTCTATTTCTCTCCAATATCGTACGTAGCCCCGGGGAAAGAACTGGAGCTCGACTTTATACACATCACCCCGGGCTTGCACCGAGAAACCGCCGTAGTGGTATTGGCCGGCTGGTCCAGTGACAATTGAAGCACATGTACGAGTAATAATACGACAGGGTCTCGCCAAACAGGCAACATGTCCGTTTTCAGATGTGCCTACCGGGCCGCCGTCCACTTATTCTTCCAGTGTGATAGTGTTTGCATATGCGCACGCCGTACTCCGTGTTATGCAGTCTTACGTGGAGAAGCATGTTTGGTGCTGCACCTCCCCACCTCCCCATGGAGTACGGAGTAGAGTATGTTAAGAAAAGAGGTCACAAGATACCGGCCCGTTTTCGGGGCTATGAAGAAAAAGAATGCAGTACCTCTGGGGCTGCGGGGATTGCTCCTCTTTTCTTTCCTTTCCCCTCCCTCTTTCCCCATCCTCCTGCTTCTCCATCTTGTCCCCTATTCACATCTCACTTTGTCTATATGCACCCCAACTGGGGGGTAAACCGAGTACGAGTACTATCGTGAGGAGGAGAGCTTGGGGCTCTACTCATATGTCGTGCACCATTATGCGTCTGTTGAAGCTCGTCTCTGGTGTCTCTGGCTTCAGTTGTACTGTTGTAACCACGTTTAAAGCGTAACCCTGGTAAGTCTCGGAGACGTGATGAAGGGAGATCCACGTCGAGCATCAGCAAGGCCTATTAAAGACTCGTGTGGCAGTTGCAAGGCTGCCCCAAAAAGAGCTTTGATAAAACATACTATACTTATTTGTTTCTTACGGTTATTTTTTAACTGAAAATTGAATATAAATTCAAGCAAAAATCAAATCAGCAGAAAAAAATAATCCTTGTAAAACAAGCACAACGTATGGTTCTATTTACTTATGAAGCAACTCAGAGATCATTTTTTATGGTTGTAACCAAAACTCCGTACACCTCTACCGTACACCTCAATAAATCAGATAACTCCGACATCTACGAACACGCCGCACAAGAACCACGGATAGTACCACCGCAGTAAGCCTACCGGTTCAGCCCGTCACACTTTCACGTCTACTCGTAGATTCTTTCCGTATTTGGTGTATACGGAGTAGTTTATGGGGACAGTCACTTTCTCTACTCGTACACGGAAGGAACGACCGCCCACGCAGTACTCGTACGAGTAGAGATGTACAGAGTAAACAGACATACTCGTACGCATTTCAGGATTTGGCACCCGAGACTTTACAAGAACGGGCTTCCTTGGTATTATCAACGCATCTGCACCACTCCCCGCTGCCGCCAATGTCTTGCAGCCTCTCCCTCTCACGTTTTTCTGCTCCCAATCGCTGCCCTACGAGTACATCTTCATCACTTCTTGGCACTGCTACTTGTACCCCCCCCCTTTCGCCCACTCCTTGCCAAGTCCATTTTCCACTTTGTTGGACGTGAAACGACTACGAAGTATTGGCATTGGGCTTTTATTACAATGAAAGAAGGACCGAATACTCGCCATTGGGCAGTAGACCAACAGGGGCTTCTGCTTCACCAACGACCGCACTGACAAAGAAGGACTCTCCTTTCTGCCACATACCGTGGGTCCGCACAAGGTTGAGGCATCAAGGCGACCCAGGCAGACACGTGCCGTGTACGAGTAAGCAGGCAAGCTTGACGCGCCCCGGCGTGTCGTGTCAGTGACGCGATGCTATCATCACTGGTCTACGTGTGGCTCGACCGATGTTCTTCCGAGCCAGAATCGGTCGTAGAAGGAGAACAAACGGTGACGGCGACAGAACCAAGTCAAAAAAAGCTTGATCCGTTCGTCAACTCGGTCCAATTCATATCTGTTGTACAGTTCTAACAGCTGCTTTAGTGAAAGTCTTCGTCAAGAGCATCGAGAAGTGCATCGAGAAATGCATCGAGAGCTACATCACCGCTCGAGAGTCTCTCCCAAGGCGGAATTTCACGCCATCTTCTCATCGAAATCCAATCTTCATAAGCCCCCAAATCCTCTCTACGAGTATCCCCGACAGTATCATCCTGGCCATCAACCCACAGGCGCTGCCCTTCAATAGAGAGAGCGTCCATGGCACCCGGCCCCGCTTTGCGAAGTTCAAGAGGCCCATCAGCACCCTCTTCCTGGTTGTAGCAGATTTCAAGCTTTCTGCCCGGAGGCAATTTCTTGACCTCGGCCATGATCAACCGCAGGAGAGCAGCCAGTTTCTGCAGCGCGTCTTGATGGGACACTTCCCAATTCGAGACGTCCTCTCGCACATCAAACACGTCGATGTCGTCGCTTGTGAAAACACCCCCGCGGTAAATTGCAAGAACAAGCGTGGGCATCTGCCGAACCCAGAGACGAGGCAGCTCTTGAGCAAGAAACTGGTTGCCTTGGTCTTGGTTCAGAAAACCGTGAGTCTTGATTTCGCAAACGGCGGATTGAGGACACACGATGCCGCCGCGAAGAACATTGAGCTTGGGTCTGCCGTGAGCTACGGTGCTCTGGCCTGTGGCATATTCGGCACCGCAACCCAAGTCGCTGAGCAGCCTGTCACGGTCAACACCGCTGGATTCGCGCGTCACTGATTGCACGCCTGGCACCTTCTCCTTGAAGTAGCCATCGACCTCAAAGCGAGTCATGATGTTGAGGCCTCCGAAGCGGTATTTGAGAAGCCGCTGATGAGAGTTGGACTCTCTGGTCTGCACATCCCAGGCCGTATAGGCCTCGACGAACGTGTGTCCGTAGCCACGTACACCAGGGATGCACTCATCAGGTGCATTTTCGCGGCGCACCAGGAACAGAGTAGCTTGGCTGCCGTCCTTGCCGCCGCCCACAAGCTGAGCGACTATGCGGAACGACTTGCAAGAGCGGGTGTCGACTTCGTCGCGATGGACGAACCGCAGCAGATTACCGAGTGTGGAGCCACAGGCCACAATGTCAACGCCGAGGTTGCCTTTGGGCCGAGCAGCGCGAACAGCATGGGCCACGGCCTCCATGGGATGCGACGGGAGCCGCGCCGAGTTGATGTCGCGAAAGTAAGCCCCCGAGTCTCTGCAGAGAGGCGTGGGCTGTGCTAGTGGCGTCCAGCGGGGCGGGCCGCCTGCGTCGGTTAGTGCTCGTTGATCCGCCGACACAGCCTCCACGACCTGGGAGAATACACACCTGGCACAATAATGATTGGCTGCTAGCTGTCAATCCAGTTGTACGATGCGACGACCTCGCTGTCGGTGATGACGGCGGGAGTGGTCTTGTCTGCATCGATGCTGGACACGTCGATGGAACGGACAAGAGGACCAAATGGCGGGCGAGGGGAGGGGCCTGGGGAACTTGGGCGGCCCTTTGAGCGTGCGAGATGGGTCGCGAACCGTTCTGGGGCCATCTGCTCTCGCCTGCTGAGTGTCCTCTCCATTTACGAGCAGGTCCCATGCTGCCTTTGAAGTGGAGTTGCTCTCAGGTGCTCTGCAGTCTCTCCAGCTGTTGCCTCCACGAACGAGGAGCCGACAATGGCTTATATCAATTTGCGTTGAGATCGAGGGGAGAAAGAGCTTGTTGCCGACAATTTGCGGTATTGCAGAGAACAGCGACCAGCAAACAAGAAGCCATCAGGTCATTCATCGCCCGATTGCCCATGTCGCTTGCACAAAGAGACGGAGGGGTTGGCCTCAATTACAACCGTGGTTGGGGTATGCAGACTTCAGAGGCGACCGGCATAGAGTACCACAAGCCCAAAGCTCCTGATGGAGGGGTAGGATGCCTGGCGGTCACTTTATGCGGCCGCTTTGATGAACTGCACTTCGCCTCGTTGGTTAATCTTATCACCACCTACGAAGGAGGGTTGGCGAGGGGTATTGCTGCACTCTGTCATTGGGCAACAGTGAATGAGCTGCAGCCATTATCTATCAAACAAACGCACCAGGGTTGGCCTCAATCGCGGATGAGTACCAGCTTCACCATCTCGCCATATTTTTATTCTTCTTACACTCTGATCAACACCGACACCAACACCAACAACACAGTCCTCTTTCTACCACACACACTTCAGCTACATGCTATCAGGACTCAATCTACAAGCGACAACCCACGGCCAAGATGAAGCTTACCGGCCGTGATGGCAAGCTCCTGGTGGTTTTCCGCGACATCATCTACGGGAAGCGCAAGGTGGCGACGTCGGGCGACGCCAAGCTCTTCCTCGAAGCAGTCACAAAGCACGTGGGCTATCCCACGGCGCCAGATTGTCTGCAGGCGCTCTTTTCCAGCCCGAGCAAGGGTGCCGGTGGCGATGCTGTGCAGAAGAGCACGCGTGCCGACCTGAGCTCGGCGTACATCAAAACATACACGCTGCCATTCATCCGCGTGCTGGCCGATGCCGCCACCGACCTCTCTGTCATTGCCGAGGGCGAGGTCCTGCGGCAGTTTGTACAATGGATTCTTGAGCCGCCCACGCTATGGCAGCGCCTCGTGCCCATGTTTCTGGAGGACGAGCTGCGTGACGAGGACGGCGAGTACGTTTCCTTTGCATGGCTCGTGCACGAGCGCCTGATGGTTGGAGGCAGCAGCGACGACGACGAGGACATTCTCATCGACGTCACTGAGTCCATCCTCGCCAGCGACAAGCTGGCCAACTCGAGAGACATTGAGGCGCGCACACTGGGCCACAGCATTGCAAAGCTTCTCAAATCCAAGAAAGCGACTCGAGACGGCACTGGGAAAGGGGGAGCTCCTGCTGGTGCGGACTCCCCGGGCGGCCGGCACGACAATGACTCCGAGGACATTCGCCAGATCAAGATCTACCCAACCAACGACGAGCTGATGTCCGTGGCACGCCCCTTTTACCGGCGCACCGACGAGATCTTCAACAACGCCGCCCTCCAGGACCCTGCCGAGCGTGCCCAAGTCCACATTGACAACCAGTTTCGCCTTCTCCGCGAGGACATGCTCGCCGAGATCCGCGAAGACCTCAAGGGGCTCAACCTCGGAAACACCACAACGTTCCCGTCTCCCAAGGCACAAAAGAAGAAGAATTTGGTGCTTGGCGGCCTGAAGCCTCTCGAACTCGACCTCGGCGATGAGTATCGCAGCAGAGAGGTCACGCTGACTCTGTCGTGTGCCAATGGGCTGCACGAGCTGCAGCGCCAGCCCAACGCCAGGGCCCGCGAGTTGTTTTTGGAACGGAACAAGAACTACCTCAAGCACCAGGCCGTCGGCGTCTTTGTCCGCGAGGTGCCGTCCAAAGGCAAGGCCCTTACCGTGGGCGGGGACAAGAGCACGAGCACAGACGAGATCATTGCATTTGCGTGCGTTGACCGCAACGTCAAGCTGCTCAGTGGCAGTGGTACGACCCATGCCGAGGACTCCCACCCAAACTCGAGCAAGAATCAGCCTGTCGTATCGGTCCGGTTTCCCGACAACCAAGCGCTCGGTCGTGTGCTCCTCCTTCTCAAGGACGACACTGCAGAGCAGGCTGATGCAAAGGCGCAGGCTTCGCATGTCCGGGGCAACCAGCACGGCAAGGCGCCTGCCGTTGCCGAGAAGCCCAAGACGAAGCCGAAGCACAATGTCCGCTTTGTCGTCCTAGGCTCGGCTGTTTTTTCTTACGAGTACGTTCTGGAGCAACTCAGAAACATGGACGAGCTTGCTCTCGACCGCCACATTGTCTGCCCGGACTTGGCATTCAATGCCAAGGATGGCGACCAGCGGGACGAGGACTCTGAGCTGTCAGATGGTGTCATTGCCCTTGACGACTCGGATATCAGTCTGACCGTGCCGACCTTTCACCCTATTCAGGCCCTCCAGGCACTGGCAGATCAGATGATGGCCGAGTCTGTGGCCTCGGGCTACTATATCAACGGCTTCCGCATGGAGCAGCCGCAGATCGATTCGCTGGCAGCAGGTCTCACACAGCCCCTGACCGTGATCCAGGGCCCGCCAGGCACGGGAAAGTCGTTTATCGGCGCTCAGATTGCCAAGCTCATGGTCAAACACACGGCAACCCTCAAGATCTTGGTCATTACGTACACCAACCACGCGCTCGACCAGTTTCTCGAGGACCTGGAAAAGGCAGGCATTGCCTCGAATGACATGGCGCGCCTCGGATCAAAGTCGACCGCCAGCACACAGTCGATGCTTCTTTCCAAGCAAGGCAGCAGCACCAAGTTTACGCCGGCGCAGTCGCGAGCCATGACAAGCCACAAGGTGAAGCAGAGGGAGCTTCGGGGGAAGATCCTCACGGCTTATGCACGGTTCAAGCAGTCGTCTCCGTCCGGGCACGGCAGTCTGCCGTTTGAAGAGATTATGGAGCTGCTCGAGTTTTCCGAGAGCGACTATATTTTCTTTGAAGCCTTCCAGGTGCCCGAGGAATACCAGAGTGATGCCGAGTTTGTGCAGGTGGGACACAAGAACAGGGCGGTCCAGCAAAACCACCTCTTCAACAACTGGCGTCTTGGGAAAGGACCCGGGCTCGCAGGTTTCAAAACCTCGCCCGACCACCAGCACGTTTGGGCTATGAGCGTCGCGGATCGCCGCGCGCGCTTGGCAACGTGGACCGCCCAGCTGGTCAAGGAGCAAGTCGCAGACATAGAGTCCCTCATCGGCGAGTTTGACGCGTGCCAGCAGAGCATCGACCGCCTGTTCAAGCATGGCGAGACCGCGACGCTCAAGTCCAAGCGCATCGTGGCCTGCACCACGACGGCGGCGGCCAAGTACCACCACATGATCCGTTCTGTGCAGCCGGATGTGGTGCTCGTGGAAGAGGCCGGCGAGATCCTGGAGAGCCACGTGCTGGCCGCACTGGCGTCGTCGTCTGTCAAGCAGCTGATTCTCATTGGCGACCACCAGCAGCTGCGCCCGCGGTACAACAACTATGCCCTCACGGTCGAAAAGGGCAGTGGCTACAACTTCAACATGTCCATGTTTGAGCGGCTCATCAAGCAAGGCTGCCCGTTTGTCACGCTCCAGCGGCAGCACCGCATGCATCGGGACATTTCCATCATTGCCCGCGCCCTGACCTACCCGAGCCTGCTCGACGGGCCCGGCACCGGTGATGACAAGCGAAAGTCCTTGCGTGGCCTGCGTGATCGTCTCATTTTCATGAACCACGAGCACCCCGAGCTTCAAAACGAGGACGGGGCCGCCGACCGGTTCGACCCCGAGGCCAAGACGACCAGGAGCAATGCGTTTGAGGCCGAGATGTGTCTCAAGGTGGTGCGCTACCTCGCCCAGCAGGGCTACGGCACGTCGAACATGGTTATCCTGACGCCCTATGTCGGGCAGTTGCGTCTGCTGGTGGACATGATGGAGAAGCAAGGCGAGACGGATCCCATACTCAACGATCTGGACACGGCCGGGCTCTTGCAAGCCGGGCTCATGACGAACGCTGCGGCCAAGGCCAGCCGTGGCAGCCTGCGCATCTCCACCATTGACAACTACCAGGGCGAGGAGAGCGACATTGTCATTGCCAGTCTGACACGGAGCAACGCCAAGGGCGAGATTGGCTTCATGGCCGCGCCCGAGCGGCTCAACGTCCTGACCACACGTGCACGCGAATGCCTCGTTCTGATTGGCAACATGACGACGTTTCTGAACAGCTATTCCGACAAGGGAAAGGCCACGTGGACGCCGTTCTTTGACCTGCTGAACAGGACGGGGCACCTCTACGATGGCATCCCGGTCCGGTGCGACCGTCACCCCGAGGCCACGTCGAGCATGCTCATGAAGTCGCCCCAGGACTTTGACATGCACTGCCCGGAAGGCGGCTGCGCCGAGCCGTGTGGCATGCTGCTGAGCTGTGGCGTGCACAAGTGCCAGCGCCGTTGTCACCGCATCACCGACCACTCCAAGGTGCCGTGCACCGAGCGTGTGTCCGTGACGTGCGACCGGGGCCACACGCGCAAGACTGCCTGCTCGAGCACCACGGTAGACGCACAGACAAATATGCACCGCATTGCCGACCACTCGAGCGACAAGTGCCCCGAGCGCGTGCCTGTGACGTGCGAGCGGGGCCACACGCGCAAGGTTGCCTGCTGGAGCATCACCGCAAATGCAAATGCAAATGCAAATGCACAGACAAGTGGTGCGTGCCCCGACTGCGTCAAAGAGGATCGCGACCGGGAGCGGCAGATACAGCGCGATCTCCAGCTGGAAGAGGAGCGGCTGGCACGGCAGGCAGCCTACGCCAAGGCACTGCAGGACATTGACGACGAGATTGCTCATCAGCGTCTCATTGCCCAGAACCACGCAGACGCCGAGGCCGAGAAGCAGACGCTCGCGCAGAAGAAGCAGGATCTCAAAGCCCTCAAGGAGCAGACGGACCGTCTCACCGAGCAGAAAAAGGCACAGTCTGCCGTTCAGAAGAAAAAGGAAGACAAGAGCAGCAAAACCAGCCCTGACAACAGTCCGCCGGGAAGTGCACAAGCAGACTGGGTGTACTCGAAACAGTATGAGGGTGCCAAGAGCGATGCTCTCGACAAGCTGATGCAGATGATTGGCCTGGAGGACGTCAAGCAGCGATTCCTCAGCATCAAGAACATGGTTGACACGGCCATCCGCCAGGGCTTGCCGCCGAATTCCAAGAAGCAGCGCTATGGCTGTTCTCTTCTCGGCAACCCGGGCACGGGCAAGACAACGGTTGCGCGTCTGCTTGCCGACTTCCTGGCGAGCATGGGTGTGATCCCGGGACGCCATTTCGAAGAGACCACGGGTGCCAAGCTCGCCAACGACGGCGTCACGGCCTGCATCAAAATGGTGGACACGGTGCTCAATGCCGGGGGTGGCGTTATTTTCATCGATGAGGCATATCAGATGACGAGCGGCAACAGCCAGAATGGCGCCGCTGTTCTGGACTACCTGCTGCCGGAAGTGGAAAATCAGACGGGCAATATTGTCTTTCTGCTCGCTGGCTACGACCGGGAGATGGAGTCGTTCTTCGCGCACAACCCCGGCCTGCCGAGCCGTTTCCCCGAGGAGCTTCGCTTTGCCGACTATACCGACGGCGAGCTGCTGCGGATTCTCACCTCGACCATTGACCAGCGATACGACGGTGCCATGAAGTGGGATGTTGGGCCTGACAACGTCGCCAATGGCACAGCCAGCGACGGCGGGCTGTACATGCGGGTGGTGGCACGCCGAATTGGCCGGGGCCGCGGCAAGCCTGGCTTTGGAAATGCCCGGGACGTGCAAAACACCGTGGCCAAGATTGTGCGGCGCCAGGCCGACCGGCTGCGCAGAGAGCGTCGTGCCCGGAAGAAGCCCGACGACTTTTTCTTGACCAAGGAAGACATTATCGGCCCGCAACCGGCCAACGCGCTGGCCAAATCGACAGCGTGGAAGAAGCTCAACGGGCTGATTGGTGCAGTGTCTGTTAAGCAGTCGGTGCAGGCGCTCGTCGACAGCATCGAGCAGAGCTACCACCGCGAGCTGGCCGAGCAGGCCCCGATCGAGTACTCGCTCAACAAGGTCTTCCTGGGCAACCCCGGCACGGGCAAGACGACGGTGGCCAAGCTGTACGGCCAAATCCTGGGCGAGCTCGGCCTGCTGAGCAGCGGCAAGGTGCTCATCCGCAACCCGTCCGACTTTGTGGATGCTGTCCTTGGCGGCTCGGAGAAGAAGACAAAGGGCATTCTGGCTGCTTCTCTCGGCAAGGTGCTGGTCATTGACGAGGCGTATGCACTGTTTGGGGGCAACAGCGACGGCACTGGAAACGGATCAGACCCTTACAAGACGGCTGTCATCGACACCATTGTCGCCGAGGTGCAGAGCGTGCCCGGCGATGACCGCTGCGTCTTGCTGCTTGGCTACACCGATCAGCTCGAGACCATGTTCCAAAATGTCAACCCGGGTCTGGCCCGTCGCTTCCCCATAGCGTCGGGCTTTGTCTTTGAGGACTTTTCGGACGCCGAGCTGGGCCAGATCTTGAATATGAAGCTCGCCCAGCAGAGCTACACGGCCACCGACACGGCCAAGAAGGTGGCCCTCGAGGTGCTCAGCCGCGCACGCAACCGGCCCAACTTTGGCAACGCGGGCGAGGTTGATATTCTGCTCGACGCTGCCAAAGCACGCCACCAGAAACGACTCACCAGGGAGAGAGCAGCAGTCGTGGCAGCCGGCGGCCAGCCGTCGGTCAAGCTCAACAACGAGCTGGAGCCGCAAGACGTTGACGAGAACTTTGGCCGAGCCGACGCGGACAGCCAGGCCAACGTCCGCAAGATGTTTGAGGGCACGGTTGGCGCCGAGGACATCATGGCCAAGCTGGAGGGCTACCAGGAGACGGTGCGCACAATGCGGCTGCTCGCTCTGGACGCGGCCGAGATCAAGGAAGCCGTGCCGTTCAACTTTATCTTCCGGGGTCCGCCGGGCACGGGCAAGACGACGACGGCACGGCGCATGGGCAAGGTGTTTTACGACATGGGCTTCCTGGCCACGGACAAGGTGACGGAGTGCTCGGCGTCGGACCTGATTGGGCAGTATGTTGGGCATACGGCGAAAAAGGTTGTGCAGCAGCTGGACAAGGCGTTGGGCCAGGTGCTGTTCATTGACGAGGCATACCGTCTCGCCGAGGGCCATTTTGCAAAGGAGGCCATTGACGAGATTGTGGACTGTGTGACCAAGGAGCGGTACCAGAAGAAGATGATTATCATCATGGCCGGGTACGAGCGCGACATGAACCGTCTGCTGTCGATCAACGAGGGCCTGTCGTCGCGGTTTACGGAGTCGATCAACTTTGCCCACCTGACGCCGGACAACTGCCTGGTGCTGCTGCGCAAGACGCTCGAGCGGCGCAAGGACGAGCTGGCGAAGCGCGGCATCACCGTCGACCTGGACGTCTTTGACGCGGGCTTTTGTGCAGACATCCAAGACGTGTTTACGCAGCTCATGAAGCAGGCCAGCTGGGCCAACTCGCGCGACGTCAAGGAGCTGGCCAACACCATCAACAAGCGCATGCTGCAGGACAAGCAGGGCTGCGCGGCCAAGAAACTGGTGCTGTCGGCCCAGACGGTGCACGACGTACTCGGCGACATGCTCGGCGAACGCGGAGGCCGCGAGGCGAACAAGAAGACAGCGTGGCCGTCGTATCACGACGACGACCCACCACCGCCGATGATGACGATGGGACCCCTGCCGCCGACAAACACAAATACGTCGACGGCCACGGCCACGAACACGACCACGGCAGCGGACAAGGACAATGAGCCGCCCAAGGAACCAAAGCCCGAAGAAGCAAAGCCCGAGGCCAAGGTCGAGACAAGGACGGAAGCAGACGACAAGGGCCGGCGGAGCCTGCGGGATGCCGGGGTCAGCGATGCCGTCTGGGAGCAGCTTCAGAAAGACAAGGAGGCCGAGGAGGAGCGCGAGCGCGCGTACCAGCAGCTGCTCAAGGACCGGGCCAGCGCGAGCAACGCGGCACGCGACGCCATTGTGCGGCGGCTGGTGGAGGAGAAGAAGCGGCGGCAGGAGGAGGCGGCCATCAAGGCCAAAATTGCAACGATGGGCATCTGTCCAATGGGCTATGCGTGGCTCAAGCAGAGCGGGGGCTGGCGTTGTGCTGGTGGTTCGCACTACCTGAGCGACGCGCAGCTGGCGTAGGACAGGGAAGGTGAAGTTGATAGCAAGAAAAAAATCATAAAGTAAAAAGAAACAAAAAAGAAAAGAAACAAAAAACGTACAGCAGCGGGTATTCGCTGGTCGTCACCGACCCAACTACTAATCCACCGATCACCGGTTTAACTAGGGGAGAGCGGACGGGATCCCGTGCTTTCCGATGTCTATGGCCGTACGTGGTAGAACAAGGTCGTCGGAGGCATTATAGTGACGTTGCGTTGAGGGTAGTGATGCCGACGATGTTACTTGACTTAAACAGTGCATTTTACTTTATCGGCTCGAGTTGACTTACTCTTGAAGCGGGTTGATAAGTTGCCCGATATCTATTTTCAAACTTGATACGACTCGAATCCTGTTTTGGCCGTCTTGACCATCCTTTGCCGATGCTCCCTCGCGGCTCATCGGCCCCGCATCTCCGGCGCGCGCATCACTCTGGTTGGCCGTCCCGCATGTCCCGCATGTTATCCGTGGGGACGATTTATTAGCCGGGCTGGGGTGTGTACTAGCGGGATGTCTGGCCGGCCATGTGGACAAAAAGGTTGGCTGGTTGCCAGCACCGGGTGAATGTCGGAAAATCCACGGATGCGGGTGGGTTTTTGTATTCCTGAAACTAGACGACGTCGGCGAACGGGCCCCCATGTCCGTTTGGAGTCCCTCTTATAGCACGTATCCGAAGACGGAGCTGGTAATTTTCCGTCGTGGTTGATAAGACACGTCCACAAACGAAAGGTGGCTTTCTCGTCTGCTTTGTTTTGTTCTGCATATCCCTTCCCCATCATCTTCCCCCACAATGGCCGACATCAATGTAGACGACGTGCTCGCCGAGCTGGCGCTGCACGAAAAGGTGGCCCTGGTGTCGGGCATCGACATGTGGCACACGTACGCGGTGCCACGGCTGGGCGTGCCGTCGATCCGCATGTCCGATGGCCCCAACGGCGCCCGGGGCACGCGCTTCTTCAGCGGCGTGCCGGCCGCGTGTCTGCCCTGCGAGACGGCCCTGGGCGCGACCTTTGACGGGGAACTCGTGCAGCAGCTCGGCCAGCTGTTGGGCCAGGAGTGCAAGGCCAAGGGGGCACACATCCTGCTGGGCCCGACGCTCAACATCCAGCGCGGGCCGCTGGGCGGGCGCGGCTTCGAGTCCTTTTCCGAAGACCCTTTGCTGTCGGGCACGCTGGCGCTGCGGTACTGCGCGGGTGTCAAGTCCGAGGGTGTGGTGCCCACGCCCAAGCATTTTGTGTGCAACGACCAGGAGCACGAGCGCATGGCCGTCAATGCCATTGTGACCGACCGCGCGCTGCGCGAGATTTACCTGCTGCCCTTTCAGATTGCGCTGCAGGCCGACCCGGGCGCCATCATGACGGCCTACAACAAAGTGAATGGCACGCACGTCAGCGAGAGCGTGCCGATCCTGCAGGGGATCCTGCGCAACGAGTGGGGATTCGACGGCCTGGTGATGAGCGACTGGTTTGGCGTCTACAGCGTGGCCCCCGCGCTGGCGGCCGGACTCGACATTGAGATGCCCGGCATGAGCAAATTCCGGGGTCCCGCGCTGTCGCACGCCATCAAGTCCAACGCCGTCGGCGAGCACGTGCTGGACGCGAGTGTGCGGCGCGTGCTGACGGCGGTCAAGCACGCGGCGTCGCAGCCGGGCTTTGTCGAGAACGCGCCCGAGTTGCAGCGCGACGTCCCCGAGACGCGTGCGCTGCTGCGGCGCGCGGCGGCCGAGTCGGTGGTCCTGCTCAAAAACGAGGGCGGGATCCTGCCGCTGTCGCCGAGCCCAAAAAAGAAGACGCTGGTCATTGGGCCCAATGCCGACATGGCGGCCTACTGCGGCGGCGGCTCGGCGTCGCTGCCGGCCTACTATACGGTGACTCCCCTCCAAGGTATTCGCGACAAAGTCGGAGAGGCCAATGTGTTGTTCAGCCAGGGCGCCTATGGCCACCGCGAGCTGCCGCTTCTGGACGAGCGCCTGCGCACCGAGGACGGCCAGGTGGGCTATACGTTTTCGGTGTTTACCGAGTCGGCCGAGCAGAACCCGGCGCGCGTGCCCGTCGACGTCCTGCACATGACGAGCAGCAATGTGTTCCTGATGGACTATGCCAACAAGCACGTCCAGGGCAACCTGTACTATATCACGATGGAGGGTACTTTCACACCCGAGGCGTCGGGCCGCTACGACTTTGGCCTGTGCGTGTCGGGCACGGGCCAGCTTTTTGTGAATGACCGGCTCGTAGTGGACAACAAGACCAAGCAGCGTCCCGGGACGGCGTTTTCCGGCATTGGTACCGCCGAGGAGCGCGGGTCCGTCGACCTCGAGGCCGGCACGGCCTACAAGCTGCTCGTGGACTTTGGCACGTTCCCGACGAGCACGCTGCTCCAGGGCAGCGTCGTGTCGTTTGGGGCCGGCGGCGTGCGCTTTGGCGGCTGTCGGCACCTGGAGCCCGAGGCGGCCCTCGAGAGTGCCGTCGCTGCAGCCAAGGAAGCTGCAGCATCCGATGGCGAAACACAGGTCGTCGTCTGCGTCGGCCTCAACGGCGACTGGGAGAGCGAGGGCTACGACCGGCCCGACATGTCGCTGCCGCCGGGCACCGACGAGCTCGTCGAGCGCGTGCTCGACGTGTGCCCGGACGCCGTCGTCGTCGTCCAGAGCGGCACGCCCGTGGCCCTGCCGTGGGCGTCGCGGGCTAAAGCGCTGCTGCAGGCGTGGTACGGCGGCAACGAGGTGGGGAACGGCATTGCCGACGTGCTGTTTGGCGACGTCAACCCGTCGGCCAAGCTGCCGCTCACTTTCCCGGCGACGCTCGAGCAGAACCCGACGTACCTCAATTTCCGGTCCGAGGGCGGGCGCGTGCTCTACGGCGAGGACGTCTATGTCGGGTACCGGTACTTTGACAAAGTAAAGCAGCAGCCGCTGTTTCCGTTTGGCCACGGGCTGTCGTACACGACGTTTTCCAGCTGCAATCTGCGGGTTGACGTCACGGGCGGTGACGGCCCCGTCACAGACCAAATTCTGACGCTCACCCTCGACGTCACCAACACGGGCGCGCGCGACGGCGCCGAGGTCGTCCAGGTGTACGTCAGCCCGCCGGCCGTCGAGACCACGAAATCAGGCATCCGGCGACCCGTGCGCGAGCTCAAGGCGTTTGCCAAAATCATGCTCAAGGCGGGCGAGACCAAGACGGTCGCGATCAAGGCCAACGTGGCGCAGTCGACGAGCTTCTGGGACGAGAAGCGCGGCCTGTGGCAGAGCGAGGCAGGGGACTATAAGCTGCGCGTCGAGGGCACGGGCGCGGGCGCGGGCGCGGGCAACGTGCTGGAGGCGGTGTACACGGTGGGCAAGACGCAGTTCTGGAAGGGTCTCCTGAGGGATGCGTATGCGGAGTAATGGAGGCAGTCGTATGTATATTCAATTTAAAATCTAGCGGTCTATGTGGTAATTGAAGAATGTCACCGGCTAAAGTGATGTCTTACGTTATACGTCATAGTGTGTTACGACAATGCCGAGGAAGACGGATGACAGCTAATTCCATCGTGAGTCGGGCCTATTGACATCCGGACGTCAGGCCCGACACGTTTGTTCGTGCCGGTGACTGTCCGGCAGATAGCCCGAAGCCCCGGACATGGCCCGCATTCTATTTTTGCCTATTGTCGCCTATTGTCGCCTATTGTCACCCCAGCTCTGCAGCTTGCATAGCCGGTGACTGACTAACACGAAGGGCCTACGGGTCGGCACTGGTGGCGTGTGCCTGATAGGTGGAAGCTCGTACGATGCAGTCATGTGCGGAGAAAGGAATCTGATCGTCGTCTGCCGAATCCTACCCTGGCCCCTCTTCCTCGTGTTAGTTATTCTGGGGTTTTTGAATGCGACTTTGTCGGCATCCCAGCCCCGGGGGCACAAGGACAGTCCCGATGCGGAGTAAGAGGCGAGCGAGCATGTGTCTTTTGAATATGGTACGTTTTGGCAGCTAGTAAGCTGTAGGGACGGACTGTGGGTGAGACAAAGGGAAGGGAAGACTATAAAAATGGCTGACTATAAAATGGACGATGGATCGCGTTTGATTTTTGTTTGATTTTTTTATTCGAGTCATCGACATTCCAATCCTTTTTTGTGCTCTCATCAAAAATGTCTCTCATCCGTTGGGTTGTGCTGTTGCTGGCCTCGGCCGGCCTGGCCACTGCGTCGCCTCTTGTCAAGAGTCCCCCCCCTCACCATCGAGACTCGGCCTGGCCCAATGGTCCCTTTGTCACGTCGGGCCGCTGGATCCACGACGCCGCCGGCCACAACGTCACCTATGCCGGCGCCAACTGGCCCGGCGCCGCCGACACCATGCTGCCCGAGGGCCTGCAGTTCCAGAGCATCGAGGCCATTGTCAGCCGCATCAAGGGCATTGGCATGAACGCCATTCGCCTGACCTATGCCATTCAGATGATTGACGAGATTTACGAGCGGGGCGGCGTCGACACGTCGATTGCCGACACGCTGACGACGGCGCTGGGCACCACCAATGGCACGCGCGTGCTGCAGCAGATTCTGAGCCACAACCCGTCGTTCACGGCGGCGACGACGCGCCTCGAGGTCTTTGACGCCGTCGCCGCCGAGTGCGCGCGCCAGCACGTGTACGTGCACCTCGACAACCACATTAGCAAAGCCATGTGGTGCTGCTCGCAGACGGACGGCAACGCCTGGTGGGGGGACACTTTTTTCAGCGTCGGCAACTGGACGCGCGGCCTGGCCTACATGGCGGCGCACGGCCGCCGCAACTGGCCCGCCCTCGTGTCCATGTCGCTGCGCAACGAGCCGCGCGAGCCCCAGGGCAACGCCGCCGCCGAGGCCACCTACAACTGGCAGAGCTGGTACACGTTCGTGCGGCAAGGTGCGGCCGCCATTTATGCGGCCAACCCAGACGTGCTCGTCTTCTTGTCGGGCCTGTCGTATGACACATACCTGACGCCCGTGACGCAAGGAACGGCGCTGACGCCCGGCACGGGCAAGTTTTCCTTGAGTGATTTTGACGCGCCCGGCAAGATGGTGCTCGAGCTGCACAACTACCAGAGCTCGGCGACGAGCTGCAGCAGTCTGATGAGCACGCTGGAGCACGATGGGTTTAGCGCCATGAATGGTAGTACTACTGCCTTGCAAATGCCGGTGCTGATGACCGAGTTTGGCTTCAAAATGGACGCCTCCACGTACAAGGGCGTGTATGCGTCGTGCCTGGCGAGCTACCTGCCGTCGATCAAGGCCGGGTGGATGATCTGGGTGGTGGCGGGCAGCTACTACATCCGGTCGGGCACGCAGGACCAGGACGAGAGCTGGGGTCTGCTGACGCACGACTGGAGCGACTGGCGCAGCCCGGCGTACGTGACGGGGCAGCTGGTGCCGATGATCAACGCGACGCTGTCGTAGGTGTTGGTGTAGTCAATTTTTTCAATTCAGAATAGTCCTTGGCAGATATAGTCATGTCTGGATTCAAGCAGCAGCATGCAAATCAAATAGTCGATTCGTTTCTATCTCTTGCGTTCCTGTGCATGTTACAAAACCAAAGGACAATAAAAATGAAATAAAATGAAAAAGGCAGATGAAGTGAAGTCGCGAAATGCTGGAATATAGTCGACTGGAGTCGTCGTTAAATTCCGATCTGACAAAAACTTTGACAAAAACCGACAAAGCCGACGAAATGTAAATAACTGTTTTATAAAATAAAGAAGAAATTAGCGATTCAAAATACCAACAGAAATGGTTGCGACCATTACCAAGACGAGCAGTTGATAGTACCCCGTAGTCTGTACAGCCGGTGATAGTCGTCTAGATCCGATCCGATGCCACGACTCGATGCAGCCAGCCCCACTTTTGACGACGCGTCTGTGCTTTTCTGCCAGGAAAGCACGGCTGGCAGTCCCAAAGATCACGACCAGCCAGCCAGCCAGAGCTTCAGCCGAGCTTCAACACCTCGTTGACCACCTACGCAGCGTCGACCCCCGAAGCGACTGTTTCTCTCTGTCCATCCCCAGAATCGACGGCCTACCCACAGCGCGCATACGACCGCCTCCGCCATGGTGGTGTGCAAATACTTTCTCCAGGGGAACTGCAGATTTGGCAGTAAGTTGGTGTTGTTGGTGTCGGTGTCGTCGTTGTCGTCGACAAGCTGAAGCTGTGTGCTGCTGCGTGACCTGGCTAGACCCGAGCATAGCCTGCCGTACTGACCGCCCAGACAACTGCAAGTTTGAGCATCCCTCCAGCCAGCAAAACAACAACCGCTTCGGCGTCTTTGGCCAGAGCAGCCAGAACAACAACAACAACAACAACAACAACTCCTCGACCAATGCCAACACCACCGCGGCCGCCAACAACTATGGCGTCACGCCCACGGGCATCGTCAAGGACCTGACCGAGGACATCCCGTCGTGGATCTTCTCGGCCTACGGGCCCGGGCGCAACGCCCCCGGTCAGCTGTTTGGTGGCGCGCAGACGGAGCAGAGCTTTGAGGAGCTGCGGCTGCACTACTACAAGGCCATGGCAGCCGGCAACCCGCAGGCGGCCATCAACGACATTGACGCGCTGTACCGGCAGACGCGGGCGCAGATTGAAAACGCCATCAAGAACCCCAACGAGGCGGCGCAGTTTGTGCTGCAGGCGGCCAGCCAGCACCCGAACCGCAGCGACCACTGCACCAGCAACACGCAGACCATGGGCACGGGCGTGTTTGCCGAGGGCGTGCATCGGGGACAGCAGCAGCAGCAGCAGGCGGCACGACCGGCGTTGGGTGGGTTGGGTGGGTTTGGGGCACCATCGGCGTTTGGCCAGCCGGCCGGGGCCGGAGCCGGAACGACAACGGCGGCGGCAAACCCATTCGGAGCAAAGCCGGCCTTTGGAGCACCGTCTGCGTTTGGGCAGCCATCGGCGTTTGGACAGCCATCGACACTGGGCGGCGGCGGTGGTGCCTCGGCGTTTGGCAAGCCGGCGTTTGGCCAGGCGTCGCAGCCAACACCAGCCTTTGGGCAACCATCGCAGCCGACATCAGCTTTCGGCCAGCCAGCACAGCCTGCCACATCTGCCTTTGGACAGCCGGCACAACAACCGACGGCTTCTGCGTTTGGCCAGCCATCACAGCCCACGTCGGCCTTTGGACAGCCGTCGCAGCTCGGCGCTGCAGCCAGCACATCTGCCTTTGGCAAGCCGTCCGCCTTTGGGCAGGCTTCGGCCTTTGGCCAGCCGGCACAGCTGGGTGGTGGCGGCAGTGCCTTTGGAAAACCCAGCGCGTTTGGCGCACAGCCAGCGGCAGCAGCAGCAGCAGCAGCAGCAGCAGGCTCGGCAGCACCAGCGGCCGGCGGGTTCTCCAAGTTTGCCTCGTCGACGCCGGCGGTCGGTGGGTTCGGTCAGCCGGCGCAGCTCGGAGGAGCATCTTCGGCTGCTCCGGCGACGGCTGCGGGCGGCTTTGGCGCACCGAGTGCGTTTGGTGCGCCGTCGGCCCTCGGAGCCAAGCCGTCGCCGTTTGGTGCGCCGGCGCAGAGCAGTGCTGCCCCTGCTGCCAATCCCTTTGCGTCGGCAGCCGGAGCCGGAACGTCGGCCACGGCCAACCCCTTTGGCAAGCCCGCGGGCACAGCCGATGCGGCACCAGCCAACCCGTTTGCAGCAGCCATCAACAACAACAACAACAACGGTGCTGCAGCTGCCCCGTCGCCATTTGGCCAGGCGGCTACCACGACAGCTTCTCCATTTGGTCAGCCGGCAGCAGCCACGACAACAGCCTCGCCGTTTGGCCAACCGACGACCACGACGGCCTCTCCCTTTGGCCAGCCAGCAGCAGCTGCTACGTCGACAGCTTCTCCGTTTGGCCAAGCCGCTGCCGCTGCCACCACGACAGCCTCTCCCTTTGGCAACGCGGCGTCTTCGGCCAGCCCATTTGGTCGGCCAGCTGCTGCTGCTGCTTCTGCTTTGGCTGCCACGACGACGACAACAAACGGAGCATCTGCCGGCAGTGGCCCCGGCACGCACCCGCCCCTCGAGAGCTATGCGCAGCGTGATGCCAGCGGCCGCCTGCTGTCGTTCAAGGGCCGACGCGTGACGTACACGGAAAAGGACGGCGTCGAGACGGCCATGTACGCGCGGCTGTCGGACGGCAAGCCTGCCAAGGTGTGGTTCCCCGGCGGGCCGCCTGCAGTCAACAAGGACACGGAGCTGGCGCCGGAAAAGTACCAGGGGGCGGCGGGCGAGGCGGTCAAGAGCCTGTACGAGAACTTTATGAGCACGGGCCGGTTTGCGGCGTGCCAGATGCCCGAGGTGCCGCCGCTGCGCGAGTGGTGCCGGTGGGATTTTTAGATGTCGATCTTTGCGTTGACTTTTTTTCTTGATTTTCTTTTTTTTTGGTACAACTTTGTTTCTTTCGTCTACTTTGTATAACTCTCGGGCCGGCGTTTGGAGTACAGGATACATGGTACAGCACCATCTGATAGAGCACCACGCTATTGGAGCACAGCACTGTCGCAGTTATATCTATCAACCGAGTAATAGCTTCAAAAAGTTGACGATGATGGACAATGGATGATATCAAAGTGACTAATCAAGCAAAAGCAGACGCAAGCAAGGACCCACCGGCGAGGCTGCCGATTGACTCAGGCGGACGCGGGGCACCCGCAATTGGCTTGCTTATGTCATTTTGACATGTCCAAAGCTAAGCTTTGCTTTTACACACACAGCTCAGCTCGCACTCGTTTGATCTCGACGCGCCCACTTCAATCAGCTAAATACGGCCACCTGCTACGCCATCCGAATGAACCTGCCACCGCTGGCGCCATACCCGCCGTCGGCCGTGCAGCAGCAGATCCCGGTCGCCGACTGGGCCGTCTTTGTGGCCGCATGGCTGTCGCTGGCGCAGGCCTACCTAGACCTAAGGGGGGGCGACTTTGGCAGGGTGGTGCGCGACGGCGTGCTGGAGGCGTTTCTGGTGTCGTACGTTTCTGCAGAGGCGCAGGCGCGGGCACAGACAAATGAGAAACCGCAGCCGCCACCACCCGACGCGGCAGCCCTCAAAAAAACCGTCTTCCTTCTGACAGCACGCGTGCTCGTGTCCAAAGCACCACCACCGACACCGACACAACCACCACCACCAGCTCTACTCCAATGGAGCTTCCTCGCCGATTTCGCGCGCGTCTACGGCCGGCGGCGCGTCGCGGCCGTGCTGGGTGGGTCGCCCAACTCCGACGCCCAAAAGACAAGGACGACGCCGCATCACCTGCCAGCCGTGGCCGTCGGCGTGGCCGAGGCGTCGCTGTCGGCGCTGAAAAAGACGCTGATCAAGAGCATGGAGATGGGGGCCAAGGGTGATCATAGCCTACAGACAACACAAGCCCAGCTGCAGCGCGTCAACTACCTGGTGGCGGCGTGGCCGGCGGCGGGCGCGCAGCTGCTGGCCGGCAGTGATTTTTTGGACACGCTGGTCGCGTGCTACCCCGTCGCACCCCTGCCCCTCCGCCGCACCATGGTGACGACGGCATACCTGTGCCTGCTGGCGCTGACGGAGCCGCCGACGCCGCGGTTCTCGCAGCTGTCGGACGTGCTGTACGCGGTGCGGGCGGCGGCCAACGATTCGAGCAACTCGAGCCACTCGAGCAACGCGAACACCTCCCTCGTGGCCGAGCTCGTCACGACGACGCCACTGCTACAACAGCTGCGGCAGCGCACCGAGGCGGCGGGCACGGCGACGAACCGGATCCTGCCGATTGTGCGGGATCTGGAGGAGGCGACGCACAGCAGCAAGAAGCAGGCGGGCATGGCCGTGCCGGCGCGAAGGGGCAAGACGCGGTCCGCCGACAAGGGAAAGGCCGACAAGGGAAAGGGTCCAGAAGTACAGCCAGACACATCAACCCCCCACCAGCTGCACCCCCACAAGGTCAGCTCCATTGCCCAGATCCAAGACCTTTTTCCCGACCTCGGCTCCGCCTTTGTCGCCAAGCTGCTCGACGCCTACGCCGACAGCGTCGAGCAGGTCGTCGCCCACCTGCTCGAGGACGACCTGCCGGCGCATCTGCGGGATGCCGACCGGACGCAAAACTTGGCGGGCCACGCACCGGTTCAAATGGCGCCGCACAGCACGCCGCCGCTGCCGCCGCTGCCGCCGACGTCTCTTGTCGTACCGGACCTCCCACCACTCGACTATGCCTCTGCACGGGCCAATGTCTACGACGGCGACGACCTCGCCTTGCGCCTCAAACAGAATAAAGGCAAAGGCAAGGCCAAAGTCCACTTTGGCAAACACGCGTCGGCCCGCACGGCCGACGACGTGCTGCGCGACCGGAGCGGGGCCCCCGCCGCCAAGGCAGCCATTCTGTCGGCGCTGGCCGCCTTTGACGCCGACGACGACGAGCGCGACGACACGTATGATGCTGTCGACATTGGCGGGGCTGTCGAGGCCAGGGCAGCAGCGGCCACCGGTGGTGATGGTGACGCCAACGACGACGCGCTGGACGCCGCGCTCATGGCGGCGTACGTGGCCTCGCCCGCCCTGTTTGCCCGCGACGCCGCGACGCGCCGCAGCGTGGAGCGCCGGCGGCTGCGCGACGACACGCACATGACGGACGAGGCGCTCGAGGGGTGGGCGGTGATGCTGGAGCGGAACCCGCAGCGGCGGCGGCGGCTGGAGGCGCGGCTGGCCGATGGTGGTGGTCCGGGTGGTGGTGTAGGCAACCAAAACGAGATTGCACGCACGGCATGGCGGGCGACAGACAATGACGACGACGACGGGGAAGATGGCGACGGCGGCGGCGGTGAGGGATCAGCTCGGGGAGGCCACCGCGGCCGTGGTCGGGGTCGGGGTGGCGGTCCACGAGGCCGGGGCAACGTGGCCGGTCCGACGGGCGACCGCGACACGGAGGCGGCACGGCGGCGCAAGGAGGCCAGCAAAGGCAGCCGGGCGAACCATAACCGGCGGGACGGGCATGCGCGGAAGATGGCACGGGGGATGTAGCTGTCAGTAGCTGGTCAAGGTCATTCCGACTGTTCCACTGTTCCAAGACTATGCAATAGATCCGATAGACTATAAACTCCGACTATAAGTTTGAATCTGAAGAAACGCGGCAACAAGAGTATCATGCAGGCAGATGCAGGATGAAGAGCAAAGCAGGCAGAAGCAAAGAGAAAAGAAAATAGAAGAGCAGAAAGAAGCAATATATACAGCCGCAGATCAAAGCAATACAGCCTTCGAACCAATAAAGTAAAATCAAACAGCCAAATCACAAACACACTGGACACCCGTGCACGCGGTCCCGCAGCAGCCGCGCATGCGTAATCTTGGTCCCCAGCAGCTGCCGGCCGCTGCTCAGGACCGCGCCGTCGCCGTAGCCGTCGTAGCCGCCGTCGTCGTAGTCGCCGCCGCCGCCGCCGCCAAACCCCATGTCGGCCGCCTCGCCCGGTTCGAGGCCCAGCAGGTGGTCGAGGTGGAAGACGTGGCCGCACGCAAACCCGACGAGCATGTCGGCGTCGTCGAGGGGGCTGTGGCACGAGGAACATTCCGTCGTCTTCTCTGCATCTTCACCCCCGCCCGCGCCCCCAAACTTGATCCCCCGTCGCTGGCCGCTGCGCAGCAGATTCTGGGCCGCCGCCACCTCGCTGCGCAGGACGCGTGCCGCCCCCAGACTGATGCTGTGCTGGATCTCGTGCTCCTTCATAATGTGTTTGAGCCCCTCGCGCAGGCCGTCAATCTCGAGGCCCTCGGGGATGCGGCGCACGAGCTTGATGGGGTCGACGGCGGTGCCGACCTGCTCGAGCAGGCCGCGGATAAAGCGCGGCTTGTCCATGCTGTAGGCCAACAGGTCCTCCCACAGGTCCGGGTCGTCCTGCTCCTTGGCAAAGGCAATGGCCTGGCCGACGTTGCCGAGCCGGTCAATGATGAGGTAGAGCGCGCGCTTCATCTGGCCCGTCTTGCTGTAGAGGAAGACGAGCTCGTCAATGTACGTGTAGCGCTCGCACTCGGCGGCCGCCTGGGCAAACGAGTACGACGTCGACGCCCGCAAAAATTCTTTGAGCAAGGGCCGCTCGTACTTGGCAAACAGGTGCACGGCCAGGTCGGCGAACCCGTCCAGCTGCGCCCGGCTCTCGGCCACCAGCCGGTCGTGCGACTCGCCGTGGTGCTCGCGCAGGTCGCGCAGGTCGCGCAGGTCGCGCAGGTCGCGCAGGTCGCCCACGCTGCTGTCGGCCAGCAGCCCCGGCACCGGCACCGGAAGCCCGTCGACGCCGACCCGCGTGCCGCCGCGCCACAGCCCGCGCAGATAAAAGAAAATGTACAGGTTCAGCCCGGCCGCCTGCAGCTGCGACACCACCGTCGGCGCCTGCACCAGCCCGTGCTGCGCCTCGTCCACCAGCAGCGACACCGCCTCGGCCGTCGCGTCGTCCAGCTCGGCCACCGTCATCGTGTGCTCCCGGCCCGCCGGCACGCGCAGCGACATGAACCGCACCACGTCGTCGGCCACCGCGTCGCCCAGGTGGAAGTCGCGGATTAGCCGGAACACGCTGTCGGCGTCCTGCAGCCGGATGTACGCCCGCAGCGCCTCGTGGTGCCGCCCGCTGGCCTCGTGCATGCGCGCCAGCGACTCCACCACGATGCGCCAGTCGCGCCCGCGCTCGCCGCCCTCCACGCTGTCCTCGCGCACGTCGCGGTACGCCAGCTGGTTCTCCAGCGCCGTCACCACCGTGCCAATCTCAAACAGCTCCGTCGGCCACCGCTCCAGCAGCAGCTCGCGGAACCGCGGCTTGTCCGTCTTGAGGTAGTGGCCCAGCACCACCTCGTAGATCGTCGGCGGCAGGGCCGGCTGCAGCGGCTCCGCCGGGATGTAGTTGACAATCTCGTCGTACTTGTCGGCCCCGGCAAACGTCCAGATCCATTTCTCCCACCGGTCCGCCGTCTTGAGCACTTTTCCGGCCACCTGGCCCGCACGCACCCAGTCCTGCTCCGTGTCCACAATCTCCTTGATCCAGAGCTCGCCGATCCGTCGCTTCTCGCGCTCGGCCGGCGCATTGATGGCCCGGCTCACGGCGTCCACGTCGTCGGCTGCGCCAAAAAAGTCGTCCGACGACGACGGCACCGACGCCGTGTCGGTCCCGGCCCCGGCCCCGCCGCCCATGTTAAGGTCGCCCGCTGTTGGCACGGCTTCCGGATGCTCGTCGACCAGCTCCCACGCCTTTTGGTACTCTTGCCGCTCCAGCAGCCAGCTCAGGTGGTCGGCAAGGTCGCGCTTTGTCGCCAGGATGCAGTCGTAGGGGCTGTGAATAAAGATCTTGATGCCCGTCGTCGACAGCGCCGGGTGCACGCTGCCCGTCGCCACGCCCAGCTGCCGTCCGCTGCGGAGTGTACCCGTCGCCGACCCCAGCGTGCCACCACCGCCACCGCCTTCAGTGCTGCTCCTGCTGCGGATGCTCTGGCCCGAGCTGAACAGGCTCTTGGGGTTGATCGCCGCGTTCCACATCTCGGCACCCAGCACTGCAATCGACTCGAGTGCACCTTTGGATGACACGGCCGCCGCCGCCGTCTGCGATGGCAGGATGCTCAGGTGGTAGTCGCCCGCCGACAGCCGCTCGAACCGGCTGACACTGAGGCTGTCCTTGTCAATCTCCATCTGCGACGTCAGGTCAATCAGCCGCAGCTCCGGCGGCAGGTTGTTTTGCCGCCGTCGGATCCCGCCCGAGGGCTCGCTGCTCGTCGATCCCATGGAGCCAACTGGTCGGTGTCCACGGGCAGCTGTCTCGGCGTCGGCGTTGTCTTCTGGGTCGGGCGGACAGTAGGCGAGGACGAGCAGCAGGTTCTGCGTATACAGCGAAAGACCCGAGATGATGCAGTCCATTCGGAGGCTGGGGGTTTGTTAGTAAATATCAAAAATAAAAATAAAAATAAAAAGAACAACGGCGCTCACATCTTGACAATCTCGGCTCGGCCGACCGACCGCTCGCCGACATTCTTCCCAACGCCGATGCCGCCCGGGTGCACGTGGATCATCCAGATCGTGCTGCCCCAGCCCACCAGCAGCCGCTCAATCGCCTTGTTGCTGCGTGTCTGGGCCTGCTTGAGCTTTTCGGCCGCCGGTGATGCGATGCCATCTTTATTGTCGTCGTCGCCGCCGCCGGCCTCGTTGGCCTCCTCCTCCCCCGCCTCCACGTGCTGCTCGTCGATCCAGTGCGCGCGGCCCTTCCACACGCTCGCCATCGTGTCCCACTCCTCCGTCTGCGGCCGGTCAATGTGCCCAATGCGCTTCCACGCGCTCTCGGCGTCCACGCTCTCCAGCTGCACCTTGGTCCGCATAATCTTGATGCCGTGCTCGTTGATCCACGCCACGTACTTGCCCGACCACGACCACTGGATCGTGCTGATCGTGCCCTCGCCCGCGTGCAGCACCGTGTCGCGCCCCGTGTTTGTGCCCAGGCCCATGGTCCCCAGCCACCCCGACGCCGCCGCCGCCGCCGTGCCCACCGTCGTCGACGTGCTGCGGCCCGCCTGCCCGCCCACCGTCAGCACCAGATTGCCCGCCAGCCCGCCCGACAGATACGTGCGGTCCTGCCGGTACTCGGGCGACAGCGCCACCGTCTGCACGGGCCGTCCAAAGTTGCGCAGCTGCACGTCCTTGATGTCGATCAGCGACTGCACGCACACGTTGCCGTCCGTCGACGCCGTCGCAATGTAAATGTTGTTGGACGGGATATTGGGGATCGGCGCGGGCTCACGACGGCCTGACGCCGGCGGAGGTACCCGCGACGCGCTCTTCCGCGGCGATGTCGTCGTCGTCGACGTCATCGACTGCTGGCGCGACGCGGGCCGTGACGACGTGCCGCCGACGCTCTCGGCCACAATCTTGTTGATCTGCTCCGTCGTCGTCTTGAGCGTCGTCGTCATCGGCGGCGGCGTAAAGGGCGAGATGGAGATGGCCGTGACCGAGGCCGAGTGGGCGTGGTAGACGCGGAGGGGCTGGAACGTCGGCAGTTGAAAGACGTGCTGGCGGTTAGCGGCGGACTGAATGTATAAACGGTTGCCTGTATACTTACAATGTTGCCATTGTGTGTTCCGACGATCTGTGCGGCTTGTTAGCGGGTGTGCAGGTGTCTCGACGGCCGGTGCAGCATGCTCACCATCTTGTCGCCGGCAACCAAAAAGGTCGACGTCGCATCGCCATTGCGGTAGACGCCGGCGAGGTTGTGTGTCAGGCGCGCGTACTTGAGCCGGGGCTCTTCTTCTTCTTCTTCTTCTTCTTCTTCTTCTTCTTCGTCTTCGTCGTCGTCGTCGTCTTCATCGTCGTCATCGTTGTCATCGTCATCTTCGTCCTCTTCTTCGTCGTCATCCTCTCCCTCTTCCACTTGCTCTTCCTCGCCGGCCCGCCCCTTGCCTTTGTCTGGCTGGCGCTCTTCCTCTGAGCTGGCATCATCAACAGAACTTGCACTCTTCTTGTCCTCGTCGTTTGTCGGGCTGGCCGTCACCGCTTCCCCTTCCCCTTCCACGCCCACCTCCGCCACGGCCTCCGCCTCTCGCTCGACGTGCGGTTCTGACATGGCTGCAGGCGGTGCCGCGCGCGTTGGCAGCCGCTGCAGAGTCGGTGAGTTATGGTCGTCTGAATGGGGGCATTACACTATTTTTTCTCGGTCGGGGTAGAATTGAAACCGTCTTTGCCGAGGTCAACCGCGTGGCTGCCGCTATTACGTCGGAGCTGTTGGGCAAGCTCCCGTCGCACCTGCCCTGCCCAGCGTCACAGCTGGGACTAGCGCGGACGCGGTAGCTTGCCGTGTGGCGTTGCACAGCCACAGCTGCTATTAGTGGATGCTGTTAAGGCAGTGGAGCATAATATGGAGAAGGGGCAGCAGCTGAAAGTTGCCTGTGTTCTTCACGTGTCGGGTAATCCCGTGATCTTTCCTCCGGTTCCTGTTCCGTCTTACACTCCCAAGGTGGAAAGCATCCCGATGAAGCACTCTTTTACTCGTACACCGTACTTCAATGGCCGTTTCCAGCTAAAGTCACCACCTGAACACTAGAGCGAGGCTAATGCATAAAGGGTATGCAGAGCGACTCTGCAAAGGTTAGCTTCAGCTAATGCTCGACGCGGGGGGAGGCTGAATCCGAGGTCTGCCTTGCCAGGCGTTCCGAAAGACAGCTTCTAGCTTCAATAATGATGAGTGCGACTAGCCTAAAGAAGACGAGCTGAAGCAGCAGGCAGCAGGTAGCAGCAGCATGCAATCAATTCATAAAAGAGACACAGTAGTCGTACTCGTCCATGGCAGTCCTGCGTACAATGCCCTCGTCCATTGACAGATCACCATGAAAGACGGAACGCTGTAGGTCGTTGAACCGTTGAATGAGATTTTGAGAACTCCTACTAACAGCCAGCCCTCTCAAACTCCAGGTCGCCATCCGCGACTGCTGGGCCAGCGAGTCCTCGGCCGTCCAAAAGGCCCGCGCCGCCCTGCGCGACGCCCTCGGCTGCCCCGTCGTCGTCGTTGAGCCCGACTGGCAGCAGCTGCTGGCCGCGCTCGACTCCCTGTACGCGGACCGGCAGCAGCTGGTGCAGGCCGTCGCCGACTGCGTCGAGGTGTGGTGCGAGGAGTTTACCAGTCTGCTGGTGGAGGCCGAGAACGATGACACCAGCACCGCCGACGACAAGGTGAAGCAGTGGGCCGAGGACCTGATGGACCGGCTGGACACGGCCGTCGGGCTGCGGCTGCACGTGGGCGTGTCCAACAGCAGCAGTATTGGTGCTGTTGCGCAGGACAAGTTTACGGGCACGTACTGGTCCGAAGACGAATCGGCTTTCTTTTTGTATCTGTCGGACACGACGGCCGTGTCCATGGCGCGGCAGTGGTGTCCGTCAGTGTACTATGGCGATATTTTGGGTTGTTTTGCGGGAGCGAAGGATAAAGATGAAAAAGAGGAGGGAGATGGCAGCCGCGACGACTGGGCCGACGTGGCCATGGACTCGGCCACGGGCAAGGCCGCCGTGGTTGATGGGGGCGGCTCCCTCCCGATACGTCCGGCTGATACTCTGCCACCACTGCCCAAAATCGAAACTCTGCCGCGCCCCGACGAGTTGTTCTTGCGCCCGCCCTACCACCTCATTGTCAGCGACTACGGCCCCCAGCGCGTCGTCGTCCAGGGCAGCCACAGCCCGTCGCTGGCCCTGCTGGGCCAGTACTTTGCCAAGTGGTGCCGCGTCAACCACCACAGCCTGCGGCGGCCGCCGGCAGTCGCGGTCCAGTACAACCAGTCGTGCTGGGGCGCGGGCGTGCGGTACGACCAGGTGACGCTGACGGCCGAGGACAACAATGTGTTTGTGCTGAACCCGACGCTGGTGCTGGCCTTTGTCGAGGGCGTGCTGGGCTACGGCCTGGTGTCGGCGGGGCAGGCCGTGTGGACGTACCGGCGGGGGGGGATATAAGTGATTTTTTCAAGATTTAATAAAGGATATCAATATGTTTCTATTCAAGTTTAATCTAGGAGGAATCACGGCGGACTGCCTCCATTCCGGTACTGCCACAGCCGGCTGACATCCTTGACCTTGTGGCCTTCCCCCACAACGCTGTCCATCAACTCGCTCGTCTCGGCACACTGCACGCGTCCCGTGGCTGCATCCCGGGCCAGCGGGAACATGCCGTCCAAATAATGCTGGCACAGCTGGTGCCCGCCGCGCGGCGACACAAACACGCGGCCTCCAACTTGTGCCGCCCCTGCCCCAGAGTGGTGCAGCACGCCCCAGAGCGCCACGGCGTCCGTCGCGTGCGCATAGTTCTCGATGTGGGTGGGAAGGTGGAGGCCACGTGTCTTGAAGCTGTGACTGCTGGCCGCACTCCCAAATGTAAAGACCTCGAGCTTGGCCAGCAGCGATTGCGGCAGCTCCTGCTGCAGGCGGTCCAGCACGAGGCCGCCGACGAGGCCACCCTGCGAGTGCAGCACGAGCATGACGCGCGTGGTGTCGGCGCGGCAGAGTGCGTCGCGCACGACGGCGTGGGCGGCGGCGACGCTGGGCGTGGCGTAGCCGGCGCGCAGCACGAGGCACTCGACGAGGTCGACGACGAGGCCGGCCCTGGGGGTCAGCTTGCGGACAGTATACTTTCAAGAGGAGAGACCTACGTCTTGTTGTGAATTCCCACAACTGGCCGCCCAAAGGTGTACGCCAGCCGGTCCAGGCTGCTCTGCATCCAGTGGCGCCCCGTGCCGACGCCGTTGACAAAGAGCCAGTGCTCGCCGGTGTGCTCGGGGTTGTTAGTGGCACACGCCGGACGGGACTGCAGCGCCGTCGTGCCGTTGTTGTAGTTCAGAAGAAGCCGACAGGCCAGGCGGCTGACACCCAGGCAAATGGCGACGAGAGCAGCACACACCCACGCAGGCAGCAGTAGTCCCGCCAGCGGCACAATGCCAAACAGAAACGTCATCTGAAAAACGGCCAAGACCGCGTGCACCACAATGCACCACGCGTTGGCCAGGGTGGGCGCGAGCTCGGCCAGGTCGGCCAGCGGTCCCGCAGACCGGAGCGGCCACAGGAACGAGGGCAGGGCCCAGGCCAGACGGGCAATAAGCGCGAGGTCATGGGCGAGCAGCTGCAGGGGCGAGGGGGTCTGCGGGCTGGTAGTGGTAGGCCGTGGGCGGTGGGATGGAATGACAGTCATTGTGCAGTGTGATGATAACAACATGGCCATGTGGTCATGATGGTCATGAATGCTCATGGAGATTACTACAGACTTCTTTTATACTTTTAAGGGACCTAGGCAAGAGGAAAAGGAAAGCTTTGGCGAGGACAAGGAGAGGCTTAGCCATGACAAGGAGAATGAGCTGACGCAGTCTTCCCAGCTGGACAGACCAAGAGCACAACGCATGGACTCGAGCGCAGCTACTTGTGCCTCGAGGCACAATACTGTACGAGGCCCGAGTCACGATGCAGTGGAGGCGTGGCGGAACAAACTACGGCTGTGGACGAAACCAGAAAAGCCAATCTGGCGAAAACACGACATGTCACAAGAGACGAGACGAAGCCACGGCAGCGGAGGATAAATCGTACCTGCGGCTGTGGTGGGACGGGATACTGCAGGCGTCTGAGAGCAGCAAGGCAGAAAGAAGAAAAAAGAAAAGCAGAGTAGGAAGAAGAACAGAGAACAGCCCGCCTTGACAGGGATGCGACGCCCAGACACCGGTCAGCCAGACGTGGCTGTCTATATAAAGACACGGGGTCTTGTGGCACCGCAGCGGACGGGCTGGGGGGGGGGGGGGGATGCAAGGCGTTGAAGGCGTGGAGTGGCATGTCTGGCCAGGTACTTGTGCGAGTGGCCGTTTCAGTTGTCCCGAGTCGACGCCGGCAGCAGCAGCGGAGAGTAGACAAAGAGCAGGACGGTCAACGGTCACCAGACGGTCATATCGCCTGTGCAGCGTTGTATGTAACCAAGAACCAAGACGACCGCTGCTCATGTAACAAGACGAAAAGGACAAGCGAGAAGGATCAGGTCAGGCGGAGACGAAGCGAGGTTTCTGCGATAATCACCATCTTTATTGATCTTCTTCCTCGACGTCATTATGAGTAAGCCAGTAAGCCGCCACCATGCGGACTACCCCGGACTCGAGTCAACACCATACACTGCTTGTAGTTGACAGACCATCAATAATAGAAAATAGAGACAGACATGGACACTGAAGACGAGTCCGAAAACTACACCATCTACCGCGACGCCCTGGCTGCCGTCTTGATCGACCGGCTGGCCGAGCCGCTGGCCAAGCCCCAGAAGAAGAGGCGGAAGGCTCAGGCCACTGCGACGTTGGAGGATGCCACTACCACCGACAACGCCTCGCCCGACGACGCCGCCGAGTTTGTCGACTACCTCGCGCGCGAGTCCTTTGACCTGCTGCCGCCCGAGCTGCAGACGCTCACGCACCACACCTGGGTGGCCGACGCGCGGCTGCGAGCAAAGCTGGGTGGAGGCGATGGCGAAGGCGACGACAACACACCAGCCCCACCGCTGACACCAAGCGACGTCACCGCGCTGCTGCCCGGCCTCGACCCGTCGCCCGTCGCCGACTCGCTCGCAGCGTACGGGCTCACAGGCGAGGCGGCTGGAGAGAAAGACGGCGGCGGCCGGTCAGCAGCCGACATTGTCGCGCCGGCCCTGTCGGCGTACTTGCAAGCGGTGACAACACCACCACCACCGCCGCCACCACCACCGCTGCGCCGCGACGCCGCCGCCGCCGCCGAGGGCTGCGAAATCTGCGGCCGCGCACACGTGCCGCTCACCTACCACCACCTGATCCCGCGCATGGTGCACGCCAAGGCCGTCAAGCGCGGCTGGCACCGGCGCGACGCGCTGCAAAACGTCGCCTGGCTGTGCAGCGCGTGCCACCGCCGCGTCCACCAGTTTGCCAGCCATGAGGACCTGGCGCGGCACTACTACACGGTGGACCGGCTGCTGGCCGAGCCGGCGATGCAGCGGTACGCCGCATGGGCGAGCCGGCTACGGTGGGGGGGGAGCAGGACGTGAACAAACATTTATTTTTTATGAATTAGAAACAAAAACCGTGAAACGCTAACTACTCGCGGCATGACTTGGCTCCTCTTCGTCGTCATGCTCGTGGATCACGGCGGTCGCCGGCCCCGCGCTGCCCCCCGGCCCCAGCGCCGTGCCGTGCTCGACGCTCCAGCTGGCCGTGCGGTTGACGCGCTCGTGGTGCGGCGTCGCCGCCGGCACCACGCCCATGCCCACGAGGCTGTTGGACCGGTCGCTGGCCGCGCTGCCCCCCGGCGACGGGCCCCCCCACAGCTCGGCCCGGATGGCGCCGTCAATGACGCCCTTGCTCAGCGGAGGCATGCCGCGCGTGGCGCCGCCAATGGTGGCCGTCCCAAGACTGGCCATCGTGCCACGACTCGTCGCCGCACCCACATAGGCGTCAAACTGCGTGTCGCGCGCGTGGTTGTACGAGTATGCGCGCGGCGGGTCGTAGGCCGTGCTGATGTCGCCGCCGTCGCTGTAGCCGCCACCGTACCCATACCCAGAGCCAGGAGGCACCGCACTGCCCATGGCCGCGCTGTTGGCCACGAGTCCGCCGCCCACGACGGGCGCATAACCACTGCTAGAAGTACCAGGTGCAACACCACTGCCAGCACTGCCACCAACATACCGCGTCGCCAGCTCCACGCCGTTGCTGTCGTACAAAGTTGTAAAAGGTTCATCAGCATCATCATCGTCGTCCAACCCGCCGTGCGTGCGCGCGAGCCGCCGAAACGCCACAATCGAGTACACGCCCAGCGCCAGCATCGCCGCCAGCGCCGCGCCGTCCAGCGCCAGGCCAATCGTCGACCAGTTGTCGGCGTCGCTGCGGTTCTGTGTCATGTACACAACAATGTCGAGCGCGAGCATGGCGCCCGCCGCCGTCATTTTGAGCACGTTGCACGCGAGCAGCACAAAGGGCGTCAGCGTCGTCGCCAGCAGGCGGTACACCTCGAAGCCGGTCAGGATGGCACCCAAGAGCCCGAGGCCGACGCTGGTTGCCTGCCAGACGAGCTCGACCGTTTTGTTGGCGCCGTCGTCGTCGTCGTCGTCGTGAAAGTGGCGCACAGTATGAGCAAGCCGGTACGCAAAAATGCCGAGAATGGCAAACAGCAGGGCGGCCTGCAGCGTCCAGGCGGGGACCAGGATGCGACGGCGCCAGCGGGCGCGGAGGAACCGGCCGTGGTTGCGTTGGTAGGACATTGGTCCGGGAGACCGGATGTGTTGTGGTGCAGTCGGTGCTGTCGGTGGTACTATGGTATTGTCGGAAGTGGTGTCGCCGAATGCCAGTGATCATACATGTCGACAAACGTAAAAGAATATGAAAAGGGACAGGATGCCAAGGACAAAATACTCATACAAATAAATAAAAGAAGAGCTACAGCTGCACGTTTTCTACGAGTAGCAACGCCCACGTTTATTCCCTCGCATCCCCCACATCTCACGGCGAAAGACGCCCTGCCGATGGGGCGCGCTGGTAAGATCGGCCATCTCGGCTTTCTATTTTTACACCAGCCCTGCCTGCTCTGTCCTGTGCGAGTAGCAAACGTGCTGGCTTTCGCGACCAGCATAGCAGCCCAAGGACAGCCACTGCCCAAAGACAGCCAACAGAATGCTGCTGCTCCACCACAGCTTGGGCTTTCTGCTTCGTTGTGCTCCTCTTTCTGTCTTGGTTCTTTTCGCATTTTGCATGCGGTCAGCACTTGCAAGGGAAAAATGGTTGGTGCGGCTGAGCATGGCTGAACAAGGCTTCTATTTTGGAGCAAGCGGCACAGTGGAAGAGAATGGAGAAGGCTTGGCTTGGTTGAGGCTGAGGCTGAGTTTGCATGAGCCTTTGTGTTGATGCAGACGGGATGAAGATTGGATGAATGTAACGACGATAGGCGAATGAAGGGCGAGATAATGTTAGAGGCGAGAAGAGAAAGCTGACACGAAATAGAAGATTAAGAATAAAGAAAAGAAAGAAAAGATTATGAGGAAATTAAAAGCTGAAAGTCATGGACGGAGTAATTGAGGAAGTGAAACGTAAAAAGTAGAATAAACTAGAAGAGGAAATAGTTAAGATTTAATTGAATAGAAAGAAAAACAATCAGGGTAAAGGAAAGAAAATAAAAGTGAAAAGAAGAGGCAAAGATGGAAGCAAAACGACAAAAAGTCAATCACGCAAAAAAAAGGCAAAAATGTGGGATTACCGTGAATCGAACACGGGTCTCCTCGGCCACAACGAGGTATTCTAGCCACTAAACCATAATCCCAGTCAACTTGTTGGAGTTTTTCCAGCCTGGTGCCCGCTATGTGATTGTGGCTGGGCGCTGCCGGTACGTCCCGAAGTATGCCTTTTTCCTGTTCCGCATCCAGGGCAAGATCCTGCTCGTTATCTAAGGAGTACAGTTGCGAGTGCTCGTAAAGCTACGAGAAAATACAAGGTAGGCCATCCTTCAACTGCTCGTAATCCCATGCAAACCCACCGCCCCTGGCGAAGGATGCTGGCGTCGGACCGAAATGGCAGCGAGCGCCGGCTCTGTGACGGAGGATGGGGGGGCCGTGCGGGCTGGAGTTGATTTTTCTGGTCTTTTCTTCTGCTCTTCTGCTCTTCTGCTGTTCTTATATTCTGCTGTTGCAAGACGTCTGTTGGTATCAAATGCCCGATCGAGCCTGGCCAGGAAAGTGTCAAGAAAGTACTACGAGCAGGTGAGAACACGGACAAATCGACCCCGAGATTACAGAGTACTCCGTAGACGCTGTCGTAAAGCGGCGACCCTCCATTCCCGTAGGATCGGCCGGATCGGCAAAAGGAGCGTGCGGAGACTGCTCCGTACCCACGTACAATGCACTCAGTGCAAAGTAGTAAGAGGAGCTCGCAACGCAACATGGCCATGACCGACGGTGAGACGTCTGCATGCAGCGTGTTAATCGATATATCTGTGGGGAGAACGGCCCCCAATGTGCGTTGCATGACTCGGACGTGATCCTCCTGTCCCCATATGCTTACTCTATGCCTGTCCCAAGCCTGTCCCATGCCTGTCCTGTGAAAGACGCGATATCACAGTGACGGCAGACCAGACTGCCTCTGGAAAGATCTGATACCTTGTCTGCGGGTACAAGCATCCGAGGTGGAAAGTCGGTGACGGTTGTCGGTGTTTCTCTGATGTTCTCTGCTGTTGTTCGCGCTGCTGATTTTCTATAAAAGAAGGTCTCCTCGACTCTACAAACCATCTCAACATCATCTCAAACTATCGCAACATCTTAACAACACCTCGAAAATCTCTCTACCCAACAACCGCCAACATGCTCGCCCGCTACCTCGTCGTCCCCGTCTTTGCCATCCTGGCCGCTGCTCGCGTCGTCTCCGAGAGCCCGCTCGATGCCCTGACTGCGCGCTGCGAGCGCGTCTACTGCGTGCGTTCAATTCTGCCAATCTTTAAAAGATACTCATGCTAATAACACCCACAGTGCTGTGGCGAGAGCAGCTGCAGCTCCGGCCCCGACTGCTGTGCCAACGGCTCGTGCTGCGACGCCGTCTACACGTGCTAGACTTGTGCTCATTAATGTCGATGCTCGGACGGTCAACGGACTACTCGTACTTTGTAGTCTAGTTGAAATAGAATGATGGAATGGAGATGGTACTCCGTAGCTTCAATACAAACCTAAAACCGTTCTAGGCCGTTATGCATGCACGTTAGCGGGTCTGTCCCCCGTACTACAGCGTCATCGACTGCGCTGATAGCGCTTATCAGTCGGGCAGGTGATGAGGAGGGGCAGCTCTGTCCTCCTCTCCGTTTCCTCTCCTCTCATCATCGCGTGCCGTGACCCTTCTCTGTGATTATTGCCTCGTCTTGCCTCGTCTTGTTTTATTTAAACATGGCCCTCCCAGAACACTGCATCACCTGCTTCGAGGCGCTCGACGCCGAGCTCGCCGACCGCACGCCCATGTCCTATGCCGACGTCCAAAAGAGCTATGCCGCCTACAAGCAGCAAAAGTCTCCTTCGTCAGCGACTGCATCCGCGACTGCATCCTCGGCGTACTCCCCCTCCACCGCCACCCCTCTCTTTGTCACCTGGAACACCGACGAGGACAGCTCCGGCGAGTTTGACCTGCGCGGCTGCATCGGCACTTTTCAGGCCACGCCCCTCGCCACAGGGCTCGCCACCTACGCGCTGACCGCCGCCCTCGAAGACACCCGCTTCCGCCCCATTGCGCGCCGCGAGCTGCCGCGCCTGCAGGTCGCCGTCACGCTGCTGACCGACTTTGAGCCCGCGCGCGACGCGCTCGACTGGGAGTTGGGCAAGCACGGGCTGCGGATTTCGTTTGCTGCTGGGAGTGGTGGCCAAACTTTTGGGGCGACATACTTACCCGACGTCGCGCCCGAGCAAGGCTGGACCAAGGAGGAGACGGTCGAGAGCCTGATGCGCAAGGCCGGGTGGCGCGGCGGCAGCAGCAGCAAGAGCGGTACTACTGCGGCGGCACCGTGGACGCAGGTCAGCTCGTTCAAGACGACGCGGTACCAGGGCGCCAAGACATCCTTGCTCTATGCCGAGTTCAAGGCGTGGCGGGATTGGGCCGACGCGCAGGCCAAGGCAGGGCGTTGAGAAACCGTGTTTTTGATTTGATTTTCAATTGTCTGTTTAAACGAGTTGGTAGCCAGTTTTGCAACTATATTATATCCGGAAAAGAGAAAAAAAGGCAAACAAAGATGGTGTGTGCCAAAACAACATAGTACAGGGGATAAGAAAGACAGACACGCTCGCTAGATCGCCTCTAAACGCCATATCCCGCCCAGCCAGCGTAGATATCTCCAGTAGAAATAAAAAGAACAGAGTGACGGCAGGCCGTCGGGTGCCGGGCTTGAGACCGGACAACCCAAAAGCAAAACAAGCAGATGTAAAAACATGACGCATAAAAGGACAAACAAACCAGTCAAAATCAGCCCAGGAGTCCTCGACTCTGTCGGGCCCCTTTTTTCTTCTCTCTTGCTTTTCCTTCATTCTTCCTCTTCCCCCTCACCAACACCGCAGCGTCTTCCAGAACCCGCGGTTGCCGTCACGCCCGACTTGGTCGCCATCGATGCGCGGCCCCCGCAGGCCCAGCTGTGCGCCGCCGGCGTGGGCGCCGTCCTTCTCGGCCGCGTTGTCGCTGGCGGCGGCCTGGCTGTCGGCCGGCAGCGGGCTCAGCGGCTTGGTCACGCCGTGCCGGTCCAGCATCTGCTTGGGGTCGTGCTCCGTGCCGCCCGCGGCTGCCAGCTGCCGCTGCTCGGCGACACGCCGCACGATCAGCGCGAAAGTCTCCTCAATGTTGACCTCGAGCCGCGCACTCGTCTCCATGAACCCGCACCCGCGCCGCCGCGCCCAGTCCAGCCCGCGCGCCGCCGGCACGCTGCGGCTCTCCTGCAGATCGCACTTGTTGCCCGCCACAATCTTGACTGGCGGCACCGCGCGTGCGCCGCCGCCCGTCAGCCCGCCGCCCGCATGCACAATCTCGTCAAACGTCATGCCGGCCTTGCGCGCGCGTGCCGCATTGTCGATGCGCGTCTCGGCCTCCATGTCAATCAGATCATTGAAATACTGCAGCGCGTCGAGCGAGTCGTTGCTCGTAATGTCGTACACCATCAAGAACGCATCGGCGCCCAGGTTGGACGACGCCCACATGCCGCGGTACTCTTCCTGGCCGGCCGTGTCCGTCAGGCCCAGGTGGTACGTGACGCCATCGATGAGGCGCGTCACGCTGTAGCTGTCCTCGATCGTCGGGTCGTAGTCGGACGTCCACTGCGAGCGCACCAGCCGCAGCGTAATCGACGATTTACCGCAGCCACCGTCGCCGCAAATGGTAATGGTGATGGGCACGGGTAGTTGGCGGTCGCGTGACCCGGACTGTGAGTTCTGCATGATGGTTGGTTGCACAAGGTTTGCTTTCACAAGTTGCACAAGATGTCAACCAGGGGGGGAGGGGGGGGTATGTTGTGCGGTCGTGCTGTCGTGTGCGGTCGTGACCTGTCGTATGCAGTCGTGTGCAGCGGCTGACAGCCGGCCGGCGTGATGTAAAGTCTCGAGGTGATGCGCAGAAAACGTGAGAAAAGAAGAGAAGCAAATGCGCGCCAAAAGAAAGGAAAGCCGTTGGCTGTTCCAGATGATCTTCAACAAGCACTGAAACAAGGTCGCGTCGTCAAGTGCAAAGTCGACAAATTTTTTTTTTTTGCGTTTGCTTTTATGCGTTTTTGCTGGCAAGCGTTCCGAACCGTTATGGCGGAAGCGAGCGTTTTGAAACTCAACGGCAAATACTCGTAGTACTGGTAACGTGCCTGGAAGGAATAGGGGAAGCTGGGAAAAGGAGCGCGCGTGAAAGTGGCGTCTAAAGTGGCGACTTGGCCGGTGTTAATAAAAGCTCGACGCGAGGACGACGCAGGATCGCGCAGCAACACGCAGGAACGACGGAGAGAAGGAAGAAGGGGCGACTGGGCGGGAGAAGAAAAGAAAAAAAAAAAACGGCAAGAGCGAGCGAGCTAGCTTCAGGGACGGGAAGGAAGAGGGAAGGAAGAAAAAAAGAAGAAGAAAGGAGGAGCATCGTCCAGGAGAAGGCGCGATCGAGTAAACAGCAATGCGGATAAGGCTCTCTCGATACAGGTGGGGCAGCAGCGCTGGTGAAGGAAGGAAGCGCCCTGCAGGAGAGACAAAGCGCGGACAGCTGTGTCTCGCATGCGGTACCAACAGCAGGGAGACTTCGTATCGTACAAGAACGGCTCTTTCCTCCCCTGATCCTTTTCTTACCCTTGCCCCTGCAGACGGGAGTCAGACGCGACTACTCGTACTCCGTACAAAGTATTACGACTACAAAGTACGACTACCAATCCTTTCACCCCTTTTCCAGCAAAAGCCTCGTTTTTGCATTTTCGGCTAGCGTTTTGAATTTAGTGAATTCTCCGTGCGCGCTCCGTGCCCTTTGGGTTCCTCGGCGTGGTATTGACCGCGACGCTGGCCCACCGGCCATATGGCAAGGCACGGCCCCAGCACGGCCCCAAAAGCGAAATGATGGACGGCCGTTGAAACAACCAAAACCGTCTGCCCAAGTCTCCCCAAGTCCACCACAAAATCCACAACGTCTGCCGAATTCCGCCAAATTCCGCTTAAATGCCCGCCCCAAGTCCACACAAGTCCTACCAAAGGGGGCTAGCCACCGCCTAAACCTGATCTTATCGCCGGCAACGCCGTTGGTACTCGAAGGCTCCCGAGATGCTGTTGTCGATCATCTCCTGTTCTGCGTGCAAACGTCTTTTCTTTTTTTTTCTCCTGTCCTTGTTCATCTCCGGATGGTTTCTTTTTATCCACCATCCCATCCCATCACACATACGAGTACGCCCCCCACATTCCGCGGTTTACGAGTGCTCGTACTGGGACGATACGAGCAGCTGTGCACACAAGACGGTCAAGGCTTGAGAGAAGAGTTGCAAGCACACTGCACAAGTACGGAGTACTCGTACGCGTACTACGTTGGACTGGCTGCCTTGGCCGTGTCAAGCAATGGACGCCGTCTTCAGATGACACGTGCATGCAACACCACACCTATGTTACTGTTACAGACGCCCGGTCCACAGCCGGGACCGTGCCCGTAATGTCTCCGCATCCGGCTTCCGACGCCACGCTCGAGGAGACGCGTGGATTGGTCATTGCGTCTCGATGGCGACGGCCGTGGCTCATGACGTGTCGCCGTGAAGCAGCTTGTCAGCCCCGAGCGTTTATTGGTTGCCAGCACGGCCAGCACGTCGTCGACACTAAAGTGGAGCCGACGATGACGGCATCCGCATTGGGAAATATGGGACTAACAGCGCTGGCTGCTTAAAATTCGGATTCAGTATGGGCAAAGGCCTAGACCCGGGACCCTCATTGTCGTACTTTGCCACATCGACAACACAAGCACGGGACAATGGCAGCAAACGAGACACAACAGGCGGCCGTGGACGGTCCGGCCAGCTCCGCTCCCGAGTCGGCCGGGGCGACCCCGGGCCGGGCTACAGAACTTTCCGAGGTATGCGTCACCGACATCCTACAAGCACGTACTCAGTACGGAGTACACGAAACAAGTACTAACCCCACAGCTCATTGATGCCGTCAAGGCCCTTGTCGTTCCCTTTGTCGACAGCGCCGACCAGGCCTTTGGCGAGCGCGCACAAGGCGGGCCGGTCGGTGGTGGTGCAGCGACGGCCAGTCTGCCGGTCCGCACAGCCCTCGTGGAGACATTGACGCCCAACGAAGTGATTGCCCGCTTGGGCCTTGACCTGTCCAAGGGCGAGGGCGGCGGCCGTGCTGCGGCGCTGGCGACGATCCAGCGCATTCTCGAGCTCAGCGTCAACACATGGGACCAGGGCTTCCTCGACAAGCTGTACGCCAGCACGACGCCGATTGGTGTTGCTGCCGAGCTGCTGCTGGCGGTGCTCAACACCAACCTGCACGTGTTCCAGGTGTCGCCGGCGCTGACGGTGATTGAGAAGACGACGGCACGCGAGCTGGCCCGCCTGTTTGGCTTTGACGGCCCGCGCGCCGGCGGCATCACCGTGGCCGGCGGCAGTGCGTCCAACTTTACGTCGGTGATTGTGGCGCGTAACACGCTCTACCCGGAGACGAAAGTGGACGGCAACGGGCCGGGCCGGCGCTTTGCGCTCTTTACAAGTGCTCACGGTCACTACTCGGTCGAGAAGGCGGCGCAGGCAGCCGGGCTCGGGTCCGGGGCGGTGTGGACGGTGGCAGTCGACGCTGCGGGCCGCATGATTCCGGAAGAGCTGGAGAAGCGCATCGGCGAGGCCAAGGCAGCCGGCATGACGCCGCTGTACGTTAATGCGACGGCGGGCACGACGGTGATGGGCTCGTACGACCCCTTTGAGGCGATCTCGGCGGTGTGCAAGCGCAACGGCGGCCTGTGGATGCACATTGACGGCAGCTGGGGTGGGCCTGCGGTGTTCTCGGCGCAGCAGCGGCACAAGCTGGCGGGGTCGCACCTGGCCGACTCGCTGACGGTCAACCCGCACAAGATGATGAACGTGCCGGTGACGTGCTCGTTCTTGCTAGGCCCGGACTTGAGCATCTTCCACCGGGCCAACACGCTGCCGGCGGGCTACCTGTTCCACGGGGCCGGGGCGGACCAAGAGGTGTGGGACCTGGCGGACCTGACGCTGCAGTGCGGCCGGCACGGCGACAGTCTCAAGCTGGCGCTGGCGTGGGTGTACGAGGGCGCGGCGGGCTTTGAGCGGCAGACGGACCACGCGTTTGCCATGGCGGCGCTGCTGGCGGAGCAGGTGGCCAGCCGGCCGGATCTGTTTGCGCTGGTATCGTCGAGCCCGCCGCCGTGTCTGCAGGTGTGCTTCTACTATGCGGGCGAGGCGACGCCCGGCAAACCGCACGCCGAGAAGGCCGTCAACTCGCAGCGGACACGTGACGCCGTGCAGCTGCTGATGCGGCGCGGCTACATGGTGGACTTTGCGCCGGGCGAGCAGGGCGGCTTCTTCCGCGTGGTGGTCAACTGGCAGACGCGGCGGGGCACGGTCGAGGGTCTGGTGCGCGCTCTGGAGATTGTGCGCAAGGAGATTGCTTGATTTTGGTTGGCATTGGATATGTAGTTGGATCATTTGTTTTGGAATAATCTGAATTTAGATTTGAATACAGTTAAGAGGTCGCATAAATACAGCGCTAGAATATACTTAGATAGCGCTAAAAATGTACTGACAGGCGACTTACAGGCTGACAGGTGTCTCAGGGTATTAGGGTCTTGGTGGTCTTTGTCCTAGTCCCAAAACGGCAAGCGGTGTCAACAAAGACTCCACTCTTTGCATAGCGATAAGATACGAAACTTTTTTTCTGCCCCCAGAAACAGTGCTCCAGGAAAGTGCAGAGCTTTCTCATAGTTGCTGTCTCTAGCATACACAACAACCTCAATTACCCGACCATCACTCTTTTATCCCCCCACAATGGTCGCCCGCAAGTCCAAGCGGCAGCTGATGCGCGATGAGCGGCGCAAGAAGAAGCGCGAGCTCGAAGTCGACGACGAGGACCCGTCCTACCCCGGCGACAACACGGTGACCACAGCAGCAGCGACGGCCACGCCGGCAGCACAAGACTACGAAATTGGCGATGGCGACATCCACCCGTCGCGGCAGATCAAGCGGCAGCGCGTCGACGGGCCTGGTGCGGCGGCGCTTGGCAAGCCACCCGGCAAAGCACCTGGGCGCGGCGAGATGGGCGGCGGTTTCCGGGGGGGCAAGAGCACGGGCGCCAACAGCATGCCTCTTGTGGACCGGCCTGCTAAGAACAACAAGGCGGGTGCTGATGTTGGCAACGAGGGCAACGACTCGATGCTGTTTTTTGCCGACACCGAGGGGGCAGGGGGTGCAGCTGCAGAAGAGGACGCTGCAGTGGGTGTTGCTGCGGACGATACTGAGGATGTGGCCGCCCACGAAATGGAATGGACGGGCACGGGCACGGGCGGCGACGACCAGACCGAGTTTTTCGGCCTGCTGTCCGACAGCGAGCAAGAGTATTTCCGGCGCGCCGACGAGCTGCTGGAGCTCAACGATTTCGCGGGCGGCGACGACGAGCGGCGCGTGTTCTTGGCCAGCGTGTTCCGCGAGGCCAGGGGCAAAGAGCTCAAGCTGGCGAGCAGCCAGTCGTGCTCGCGGCTGATGGAGCGGCTGATCCAGGTGGCGTCGATACGCCAGAAAAAGCGGCTGTTTGCGGCGTTCCGCACGCACATTCTGACGCTGGTGTCGCACCGGTTTTCGAGCCACTGCTGCGAGCAGCTGTTTTTGCAGTCGGCCGCGATGCTGGGCAAGCCGGAGGAGGACGACGACGACGACAATAAAACCGAGGAAAACGACGACAAGGAGGACGGCGACGACGAGCTGGCCTCGCTCGAGGACTGTTTCTTGTTTGTGCTGGACGAGCTCGAGGGCAGCCTGGCGTCGCTGCTGATCCACCGGTTTGCGTCGCACACGCTGCGCGTGCTGCTGGTGGTGCTGTCGGGGCGGCCGCTGGAGGAGTCGGGCACGCGGTCGCTGCTGCGGTCGCGCAAGAAGGAGACGGTGCGCGTGGGTGCGTTTTTGTCGGCGCCGGCGGCGGCTGCAGCGCCGGCTGCCAACGGTACTACTACTACTACTACTGAGACACCAGCCGCCACTCCCCGCTATGTGCCGGATTCCTTTGGCTTTGCCATTCGCAAGATCATTGCCGACGTCAGCGCGGCCCTCGACGGCTCGCTGCTGCGGCTGCTGCCCATCCACCAGACGGGCAACCCGGCGCTGCAGCTGCTGCTGGAGCTGGACATGCAACAGGGGAAGACGGCGAAGCCGAAGAAGAAGGCGGCGGATGGCGAGGAGGAGAAGGAGGAAGAAAAGAACGACCAACCCAGCATCCTTGAAAAGCTGCTGCCCGGCGCGCCGGCGACCCTGAGCGACCCGACGAGCCCGGCCTACACGCTCGTCAGCACGCTCGTCTACGACCCTGTTGGCTCGCACCTGCTGGAGACGCTCATCAGCAAGTGCCCGGGAAAACTGTTCAAGGCGCTCTATGTGTCCTTTTTCGCCGACGACGCCGCCAAGGCCAAGAAGCCCATGTACGACTACTTGCGCAACGACATTGCCTGCTACCCGGCCATGCGCGTGCTTGAGCGTCTTGGACGCGACGACCTGACTGCCGTTATTCAAAAGCAGGTTCTGCCGAGCCCCGACGATGAGGCCAAGGGGGCTACCGGCGGCCGCATCACGGCGCCGTCGCCGCTGCTGGCGCAGATTATTGAGCGCGGCCGCTTCAATGTGCTGCGCACGCTGTTTGAGCGGTGTGCGGCGCGCAGCGTCGACACGCAGACGGTGCAGAACCTGGTGAATGCGCTGCAGACGGCGGTGGGTGGTGGTCGGCTGGCCCCGGGGCGGCTTGTTACGGTACTCTGTCTTGGTGGTGGTGACGACGGCGAAGGTGACGACATCAACGACGGCGAAAAACGAAGGCCCGACCCCCGCCAGACCCACGCCTGCCACCTGCTGTCGGCCATGCTGGCCATCCCCGGCGGGCCCGCGGCGGCCGTGCAGGCGGCGCTGGCCGACCTGTCGGGCGATCAGCTGGCGCGCCTCGCCCTGCGGTCGTCGGCCGGCGCGCGCGTCGTGCTGGCCGCGCTGCAGTCGACGCCCTCGCTGCGCGGCAACCAGGCGCGCGTGCCCCTCAACAAGCAGCTGGTCGCCAGCCTCGTGCCCAGCTGCATGCGTCTGGCGCTGTCGCCCGAGGCCCACGTCGTGCTCGAGGCCATTGTGCAGACGCCGTCGCGGACGAGCACGTCCACTAGTGGGGCTGAACTCTCCCTGCCCTTCCACCTCAAAGACTCCCTCATGGCGCAACTGGCGGCGCACGAGGACGAGCTGCGCGAGAGCTGGACGGGCCGGGCGGTGTGGCGCGCGTGGAAAGGCGACCTGTGGCGGCGGCGGCGGGGCGACTGGGTGCAGTTTGCCAAGGCCGGGGAACCCGAGGGCCTGAAGCTGGCGGCGGCGCCGACGCTCAAGGACGACAGCGTGCGGGATGTGCGGCGGCAGCGGCGGGAGCAGCAGCAGCAGCAGCAGCAGCAGCAGGCGGAGGTGGAGGTGGAGGCCGAGGCTGAGGTGGATGCTGAGATGGTTGATGTTACAGAAGAAGTGGAGGAGAAGAAGGAGAAGAAGAAGGAAAAGAAGGAGAAGAAGGAGAAGAAGGAGAAGAAGGAGAAGAAGGAGAAGAAGGAAAAGAAGGAAAAGAAGGACAAGAGCGAGAAGAAAGAAACGAAGGAGAAAAAGGAGAAGAAAGAAAAGATGGAGAAGAAGGACAAGAGCGAGAAGAAAGAAAAGAAGGAGAAGAGTGAGGAGAAGGAAGAGAAGGAGAAGAAGGAGAAAAAAGAAAAGAAAGAGAAGAGTGAGGAAAAGGAAGAGAAGAAGGAAAAGAAAGACAAGAGCGAGAAGAAGGAGAAGAAGGAAAAGAAAGAGAAGAAGGTCAAGAAGGAAAAGGTGACGGAGGAGAGTGATTAGACGTGGGATTACTTTTCATTATCATCATGGCGTTTGGTTGAAGAAAGCATATTGTATCTAGCTTTGAATTGCATCATTATTGGCAACGTTGTTTGAGGTTGTGCCGTGATATCTTACAGAGTCAGTAACTACTATGGACGCCTATCGAGTGTTATTATTCTTACAACAAGTCGGTAACATCGAGTACGAGTACTTGTGCCTGCAAAGACTACTATAGACGACTTTTGAATGTGTTTATTCTTATAATGAAACAACAACATTGAATACTACGAGTAGTGACTATAAACGCATATTGGGCTGTTTTGCATCTCCTCGCTTCGGTCGGGCACCTGCACAAACATGATCAAACGACGCCTGCAAAAGTACCAGTAGCTGTAGGCTGTGGATTGGACAGTGGACAGTGGGCTGTGGACAGGTAATTACTTTGTGTTTGCATTTTGACTCTGATTTGGACTATGTTTCGATGTTTCTTTTAGAATTGTTTTCAGTTTGGTACACCATCTGTTCAATTTGTTTTATTTGTTTTATTTTGCTATTTTCGTTTATTTTCTGTTTCCAAACTCTACTGGGTGGCTCACTGTTTCACTGTTTTACATGACTTGACTACAATCTCTAGTATTGACTGTGTAGTTTGCGAAAATTTCGATCCTCAAAATCAGCAAATAAATTTTATTTCGAGGCTGTTCTGTTAGATACTGTTCTTAGAAAAATGTGAAGACAAAAAAGACAAGAAAATATCACATCATCAATGGAGTAAAAAGGATATCAGATATTAAGACAAACAAGACGAAAGAGACGAAAAGAGAAAACAAATGGAAGAAAACGGAAACAACTAAAAATAATCAGACACAATATATCATTACTGTAAATACCACTCCAGCTCTGATTCCAATTTATACTCTGGAGCCATCAAACTGCATCTGTCGCAGGCCTTGGCATCGAGGTCGACGTAGCAGCCCTGGAACACGCTAGTCCGGCAAAGGGGCGGGGGATCCAGCACCTGCCGCTGGAGAACTCCACTAAAAGCCAAGCTTTGATCCGCCAGATGGGGTGCTATTGGCGTGGCATCTAAAGCCTGGCAGTCTACGGAGTACAGTCAGGGGCAGACAGACCAGGCAGACCCAGTATGGCCACTACCCTACGTATGAGACACAGAAAGCTTAAGCGTTGCCAAACGGGGGCCGTGTCTCAGGCGTCTCCGGTGGTAAGAGACTTCCACTGCGGCTCTTGCTGCCATACACGAGTATCTCTACTCGTACAAGTACGACAACTTGTACAAGCTGTCATGTCGGTATTACGAGTACTGTTGGCTTTACGAACATCCTGGTGGTCGTGATAATCATCTCGAGCATCTGTCTTTTTGTCTACCTCACATATCACCTCGCCGCTTGATGCAACCAGCTGTGGTACTCGTAGATTATGTACCCAAGACGTGTTAACATCAACTGTGTGATTTGCCAACATGCTACCGCGTACTCGTACACTTGATAGCACTCTCGTTATGCATGGAGAAACAACCGTTACGAGCACACGTGGAGAACCTAGAAACAGGCCAGACCGCCTCGGCCAGTGTCAAATAAACCTGCGTCCGCTACGTCGGATGCTCCTGACCCGTCCTCTTGAGACACCACGGCTCCATACTCCGTACTCGTATGCCCGAGGGCACCGTCGTGGTGATGCAACACCCCCTGCCCGTGTTTACTCAATATTCTCAATCAAATCCAAATCCCTGATCGACAATGCGCGCCTTCCTGCTGCACGTACAGCTACTCGTATAGGCATCGGCCGTGATTCGATTGCACGCGCCCAGGCTGGCCTCTTTCTGGA
>JANSMC010000142.1:0-58770 GCA_029299015.1 Ophiostoma montium
AAAAAGATATAAAAAAAGTAAAAGAAAAGAAGTAAAAAATACGCGAATTTAGCGTAAAAACGGTAATAGAGTAAGGACGCTCTTTAAGATTACTAGAGGTAGTAGAGGAGGATACGGAAGTATAGAGGGCTTATAACTTGTAGGACGATAAGGATTACTATTACTAAATAGGATTAGAAAAGGCGCGAAAAGACTAAATAAACTATAGAGAAGAAGGAAGAATAAGACGAAAAGAGGTATGGGTAGGCCTTTTAGTAGGGACGTAGAGTGGGAGGATGCCGCCTATCGGAGGCGCCTTGCCGGAGGCGCCTCCTGGATCGGAGGGATCCGCGTCCTTTATTAGTGGGTCGTTGATATGTGGCCACCTACGTGCTACACAAAGTAAGAAAACGATAAAAAGAAAATAGAAAGAAGAAACGAAACGAAGGGAGATAGACGATAACTAGAACGTAAGGATAACGATAAAAGGTAGACTCAAAATTGTCGGTATAGACATGTTACTGGAACAAAAATAGAGCAGAATTGGTTGTAATAAAAACATACTAGTGTTAAGCCATACTAAAAATATAGTCTTTAGATGCTTAGATAGGTAGAATACATCCTAGGTGTAATATAGATACTTGCTACAATGTAATACCTAAAATAAAAGTAGTCGATATTAGCATTAGTCGTAATAAAGACAATAAATAGTATTAGGTCGTTATTTAGAGTATATAGTCTTGCCATGGGCAAAACCAGTCTTTTTATGTACTACTCACGAATTTAAAACACAAATATATATAAAAAAAGAAGTATAGTATCTTATTAATATCTCGTAATAAAAAGATAGTATCAAGTCTATTCAAATCATAGGCCTGGTAAGAGCAAAGAGCAAAACTAGCTCTGGGGCAGAACTTATGAGAATACAATATATAACAAAAGTAAATCAAAGTAGCTCACTAACATCAGTCGTGATAGATTGACACACCAGTGACTGACAGGTCTGTGCTTTTATCGAATATACAAGTAGTCTTGAGCTAGGCAAAACTAGGCAGATGTATGAATAGTACAGACGTATAGCACAAGATGATGAGACTAGTTATTACCGTGATAAAGACAACAGCTATTGTCATCCTAAGTCTATTTGAAAAATAGTCTTGACATGGGCAAAACTATCAAGTCAACCAGACTTGTGATTATAGACACCAATGAAAAAAAATAAAAAAACGAAGCAATGCGTCAACATTATTAGCAATTAGACACCCCTTGCTGAGAAGTATACTACAAATATAGTCTTGTCAAACACAAACCAGTCCAGGTAGGCACTCTTAGTAATAGTCGCACACAATATAATCAAACAATTCATTAACATCAGTCGTAAAGAGACCGCCTATCGAATCCTCCCCTTCCTGCTCTCGGCCCGTGCCGAGAACCCCGATAATAACCCAGGATGCAACACCAAAGAATGATGCCAAGATCGTATCCGTTTTTTCGTAAGTCCCATGTTGGTACAGTGGTAGTGATGAAGGTAGGGTAAATGGGGTATTAGATGAGTAGTGGTTGGTGGTGGGGGTTGTGGTAGTCCAGCCGTGGATTCCAGAACAATCATAAGTCGTATCGTCGTAAAAAAAAGAGAGAGAAGAAGCATCAATCACATTGGGTGAGTGACCATCTCCTGCAGCAGCCACCGCCACTCGTTCACGTCGCGGTCCTCAAAGTTCATCCATCGCTCGCACTTTTTCCGCCAGCGCTGCTCCTCCTCGCGCTGCCGCCGGATAAACTCGGGCCCAACGTCGAATTCCTCGCCGACCAGCCAGTCGTCCTTGGCGTCGTTAACACGTCCGCCCGTGCCGGCGGCGCCGCTCGTGTCGGCGCCATCGTCCAGGTCGGGGATGTCCTTGAACGGGTCGTCGTCACTGTCGTCGAGGTCGTTAAAGCCATCCAACGAGTCGTTGCCACCGCCGTCATTCTTGCTGCTCGTGCCCTGCTGCGGGCCCATCTTGAGCCAGCACATGTTTTGCGGGTCAAACACCATACCGCCCACCACCTGCACGCCCTTGGTTGCGCCGTACGGCGTGATCAGGGCCGGCCGCGGCGTCGTCGCCACCTCCTTGTCCCGCACGCGGTGCGACGGGATCGACACTGGCGACGGTGATGGCGCAGGCGGGTCAAATGCCTGAAGCGTGTTCTCGTTGCCCTCCCACCGCATTGAGTCGGGGTTGTACACCATGCCGTTGACCGTCTTGGACTCCTTGGCTCCGTTGAGGTTGGCAATCAGGTGCGGCTTCTGCTGTGGTGGCCGCCGCAGCGTCTTCTTGGACCGGATTGTGTCGCGCGGCACGTGCGGGCTGTTGTATGCGCTGCGCAGAGACAGCTGGGCTACCCGTTGTGTCGTCAGCGGCGCCAGGCTGCCCGACGGCACGCGCTGAGCCAGCGATGTCTCACGTGCAATGCGGCTCGCCGCCGTGTCACGTGCAAAGTGCGGCAGGTTGTCGATCCGGGTCGCCGGGTTGTAGGGCGTCAGCGGCGACGCCGCGCTCGTGCGGTCCGGCGGCGGGATGCTGTTGAGCATGCGGCTGCTGCGCGTCTGCAGCTTCGACGTCGACGCCGGTTGCCGCAAGAAGCGCGACTCGACCTGCGTCGACGTCGGCAGGTCGTCAAAGGCGTCCAGCTCGTGCCCATCGCCAAACTGCCGCTGCCGCCGCGGCTTGCTCAGCTGCTGCCATGACCCATGGCCCTGGCCGTGGCCCTTCTTGGCCGGGCTGGGCGAGCGGATCGTCGACCGCGACACCGCGCGCGAGCTCGGCCGGTAGTCCAGCGACGCCTCCGAGTCGTGCCGCCGCAGCGTGCGCGTGCTCTTGGCCGTGTTGACGTGGTGCGACTGCGCGTGCGATGCACCGGCGGGCAGAAACGGCACCGGGTTCTTGCGTGCCTGCGACGCAGCGCTCTCGGGGGCCGGACGTGCCCGCTCAACAGGCGTCTTGGGGCGCATCGACGAGGGAGGGCGACCGCTAGTGTCTGTGCGCGACGGAGGCCGGTCGTAGCTGACTCGGGACGTCAGCGGCCGCGGCACCGGATAAGGCGCCGACTTGACAACAGGCAGCGAGCGCTTCATGCGCAGCAGCTGTGCATTGGTCGTTGCCGGCGCGTCGCGCACCGTGCCGACGGAGCTCTTGTGGCCCAGGTCCCGGCGGCGAGGCGTTGATGGAGGGATAAACTGCGCAGCGGTTGGCGTTGACGGTGTGGGGATGCTCGACACCGACGACTGCGCGGAGTGGCCGATGCGCGACTGCGACCGCCGCGCAATGTTGGCAACCGGGCCGCCCGTCTCGCAGACCGGCTCCAACGACGACGCCGTGTGCGTGCGCTCGTGGCCGGGCAGTGGCCGTGGCAGCCGCGAGCTCACCGGAGCCGTCTTGTTGTTGGTAAATGTGATGGAGGCTGCCACCTTGGGCCGCGTAGGGCTTGCCGGCCGTGCCCCCTTGAGGCGCACATTGCGGTGGAACGTGAGCCGGTTGGTGTCGAGGACCTCGCCCTCGCCCAAGTCCAGACCGGCCAAAAAGTCTTCCTTTTCGGCTGCCGGCTGTTTTTCAGTGGCTGGTGCTGGTGCTGGGGATCGTGCCCATGCCTCTGCAGGTTGTGGTTGTGGTTGTGGTTGTGGTTGTGTAGGTTGTGATGATGTTGGTTCTGATGGTGTCGGTTGTGGTTGTGGTGCCTGTGTTGGCTGCGTTGCTTGTTGGTTTGCTTGGTCGTCTGCGACCCGTTGCGGCGAACGGCTGGCACGACGTCTCTGCTGCAACCGCTCGCCAAAGTCGACATGGCCCGTCGGCAGAACAAGACCCTCAAACGTGTCGTCCTCGCCCTCGCTCTCTGCGGTGATGGAGCTGGAGACGCTCGGACTCAAGGCCGAGAACGACGAGCTGCGGTTTGACCGGTTCGACCGGCCATCGCGCCGTGTGCCGCCAAAGCGGGTGCCCAGGCTGCCCTCACCCCATTCAAAGTCGTCCATACCAATGGACGTCGGCGTGAGCGGAATGTCTTTGCGCTTCGACAGCCGCAGCTTGCCGTCCGACGGCAGCTCCAGGCCCATCTCCATGTCCTCCTCCGCCGAGGTGCTTCTCTGGGGCGTCGGCGGCGTGATAAAAGAGACGGGCTTTGGTGCCTGACGCGTCTTGGTCACCTTGATCGTGGCGGCACCGTCAAAGAAGTCGTCATCGTTGTCAGAGTCCCGGAACTGGTCCAGGTTGACTGTCATTGCTCGCGTGGTGTTGGCAACAGCGCTCATCTGGTCCGGCCGGATCAGAGTCGGGCCCGACTTGGTCGACCGCACAGGACTCGACTGCGTTGAGCTGCCACTAACTTGCCGGATGGCATCGGGAAACTGCGAGCTGTCTCGCGGCTTGATTTGCAGGCCCTGGGAGTCGTCTGGAAGTTCCAGATCGTCGCCCCAGTCTTCTTGAAAAATCTTCTTGATCTTGCGGCCGCCCAGGCGCTTGATGGTGCCGCCCATCAGAGCAGACGGCGGCACGTTGGAAGGGAGTGGGATTCCGGCGTTGGCGGCCAGGGCAATGGCGCCCTGAGTCGACATCTCGTCGTCGCCCGGGAGCAGAACCTGCTGCTCCTCGGCGTGGGTGGACTCCAAGTCGGAGCGGAACGATGAGTGTGATTCGCGGCGGCTGTTGGACGCGGCCGGTGCTGTGATAGTGGAGTTGCGGAAGGCGAGGTCGTCGTTGTCAATCATGAAATCGTCGTCGTCGTCCCAGTTCTCGACATCGGCCTCGACGGGCTGTCGAAGTTTGAGGCGTAGTGGCTCCATTGTGATGTGTTGTTTGAGTGTTGATTGGTGTGATATGATTGCAAAGGGGGGCGATGCGCAATGCTCTGTCAACCCAATGTTTTGAACGACGTGGCGAGCTGGGGATCCGCCGTTGCTGTGCAGAAATGGGTCTCGAGAAGGGGGGAAGCGCACTCAATAAGAGGGATTCATAGTCGGTGCGGATAATGCGATGCCAGTCTCGAGATGCGGGTTCGTATGCTGTGAATGAGCGTTGAGCGTCGTTTGTGAATGAAGTGAAGCCGTTGTATTTCTGTTTCTAGGACATATCGTGATGTCGTTGAGCAATCGACTGTGGATGTTGTTCTCGATGCCGGGCATGAACGAGTGTTGCCGGATGCTGGATGCTGGTCTGCGCCGCAGTGAACTGGGAGCGGCACAGTCGACGCAATGCTCTGTCCTGCCGTAGAGAGGACGAAGACGCGAAAGTCTTCTTGTTGAAGTTGTCGTGGATGTTGTTGATTGTTTGAAACCAGACAAAGGAGCGACTGCTGGTGGCGATGCGACCGAGCAACAAGATGCGACGACGTGGGTAAGAGAGAAAAAAAGAAAACAACCCCTGACAGTGAAAATAAGAGGCGCTGATTGTAGTTTTGTTGCAGAAAAAAAAAGAGTATACAGAGACCGGGTGTTGATAGTTGGGTAGTTGGGGCGAAAGATCGTGGGAATGCTCTGTGGAGGAAAAAAGAGGCAATGGTGCGGGAAAGTTGGAACGAGGAGGTTGGGGAGAAGGCACCACCGGCCACTCAGTGCGATTCTGGCAGGTGCAGCAGGTATGTTGTGCTGCAGCGGGCAGGTGCGACGGGTAGCGTGCCCCGTAGAAGCGTACTCAGTAAAAATTCGGGTGGCCGTAGTGGGGTCCCTGGTGTGTATTTAGCGCTGATCCGCCTATGGGCCTCATCGCTATCCACTAAAACTCTGCAGGCTGGTGGCTGGCATGCACTGGCATGCAGGGTCCGTGCGTTGCCAGAGTGCATACAGCAGAGGGAATGAGCGCTGAGTTGATGCAGTAAAATGGATCTTGTGCTGAGCTCGTGCAGCAGAATGGAGCACGAAAATAGAGCTAAAATACAGGGCATTATTCACGTGTTGCCACTCGTACTGAGTAGAATAGTCCCACAGCTGAGAGCATGCATGAACCGCACGGGCATTGCACTCTCCGTAGAGAATACCACGAGTACGGAGTACATTTGTGGGCGAGTTCAGTTACGGAGAACGAAGTATGAGGTTGCCCAGAGAACAAGCGGAACACTCTACGACTTTAGCACGAATTGAGTACGAATTGACTGCCCTGCCAGAGATGACGACGACTGTGACGGCAGAATCTCGCCATAATGTCCATTTTTATGCACTCTGTACAAGGCTCGTGTTATCCTTGAAATACGGAGTACTCCGTACGAGTGCTCGTACTGAAGCTGAATGCTGTACTTGTACTCGTAAAAGGTACAAAGTACGAATACAGGGCTCTGCCCTTCTGGATTGGCTGTCACTCGCTGCACAAACAACACATCACCCTGCAGACGCGTTGGGCACGCGAAACAAACGCGCTCCTGCCCTTACCCGTTCACCGTCACGGGCTGTAAAACGTAGCACTTTCCTGACTCGGGTACGATACCCTGCTGCATGTGTTTGGGAGGGAGCTGCTCTTGCCATCTCCGTGCTACTCGTACGCTGTACTAACACTCGTAACGTACTCGTACACCTCGTGCTGTGTACCGTGTACTCCTTCACGTGATCCCCCAACTCTTTTGATCCCATGCCATGACGATAGGCCACCAATTCATGCATATCATCATGATCGCTGCCACCTGTTGAGCCTCCCGCAACTCCGCTCCACTCGACAACGGCCGCTGACTGCTGCCTAGATGCTAGTTCAACAGATCATCCTGCTTCATCTCAAATTCTGTTCTTCACTTCTTTGTCCAGCAACTTGTTTGCTTGTTTGGTTTGTTTGATTATTCAGTGCAGCAATCCGTCGTCTAGGAAGCAGCGGCACTCCCGGCCTCTCAGCAAAAAAGAACAAGAGACAGAGACTACAGTAGCCGCGATACTGAAGCAAAACATACGAGTACGAGTACGTCTAGAAGACGGTTTTCTTCTTGCCTGTTCCACGGCTCCGCCATCCGAGATCCTGGTGTCAGCCTGCCTGTGTGTTGTTTCAAGATATTGCCCTATATACCCTGTCTTGTCCACAACGTCAGCTCTCACATCGCCATCTACGAGGCACGGGCATTCCAACATCGTCGCTTATCCAAGATCCTGGGCAATACCCCGTCTCGGGTTTTGTTTCATCTCGTCGCTAGCCATTGTTCTACATTCTTTACATCCCTCCCGCTGCTCGGGAATTACTTGCATCTTCGAGTCAAGGAGTCAAAGAAGAGAAATCCAAACAGGGACACAGAAACACCAACATGGCAGCGTCGCACGTCCTTCGTATACCACGGTCCGACGAAAAGGGGTCCTTTGTCCTCGTCCGTGTGTCGTCCTCGGGCCACGCCGCGAAACCACTCGATACCCGGCTCGTTGCCACCGAGGGTGAAGCCCCGTACGTCCTCTCATGTAAGTACTCGACTCACGTGAGAGCAAAGGACTGTGCTAATCATTATATTTCACCCTTCAGTACGGCATGACCGCATTGATAAGCTACGTAGCGACAACGCGCCCTGCACAGCAGACGAGTGGCAGGGCATACTGCTGTTTCTCCTGCTCGGCCAGGGCATTGTCGATAATATCGATGCGACGGCCACCGTGCAGGAGGAGTCGGTCCTCACCATTACGATCCGGAAGCGGGTCCAGAATATCACAGTAGGCTCAATGCCGGCGTTGACATAGAAATATACTAATTTGCCATCACAGCAACGACTAGGCGTGCTCTCGCTCGCGTACGATGGCGACGAGGGCATCGAGCTGTTTGCGTGGTGTGGCGAGGCCGTCGAGGGCCGCACACGGTCCGAACAGGCTCTGGCAGCGGCGACCGCCAAGCAGGCCACGCTCCAGACAGCCGTGGACGATCTCAGGACACAGCTCGACGAGTTTCTCGCGGCCAAGGACGCCGACGAGGCCATTGTGCTGGAAAAGTTTTGCACGCTGCTCAACGAGAAGAAGCTCAAGATCCGCATACTGCAGCGCCAGCTGGCCGCTGCGGCCAAAGACGGGCAGCCTACGACGGAGAAAGCAGCCGACGCTGTAGCAGAAATCAAAGAAGAAGAGGAGGACAGCGACGGGTCACCGGTCGTGGTGGCAGTGCCAAAACCCGCAAGGCGCGGTGGTCGCGGTGGACGTGGTAGCCGAGGCGGACGTGGTGGACGCGGTGGCCAGAGCAAGGTCGACGCCGACACCAAGCCAAAGGCGGCTGCACCTACGAAGCGCGGCGCAAAACGTACAGCCGCAGCGGCTGCCGTGTCGGAGCCCGATGAGGAGTCGGAGTCGGACGCAGACGAGGACGAGTTTGAAAAGCCGGCGACACGAAGCAGTGCGCGCGCCAGCACCAAAGCCAAAGGAAAAGGAAAAGCGCCAGCGACGTCTGCTGCCGACAACGCCGAGCCCGAGACGGAGTCGGACGCCGCCGACAACGACCACACGACGGACAACGACGATGCGTCGACGGCGAGCGAGGGCCACGGCGGACCCGAGCCCATGGACGAGGACAACGGGGACACTGTGGCGGCGAAAGCAGCGCCTGTGCCGGAAGAGGTGTCTGCACCTCCGCCGCGCCGCGTCCTTGCCTTTGGAAAGCCGCGGAGTGCTGCCGTTGGTGGAGGAGCGTCTTCGTCTTCGGTGCCGGCAGCTCCCAGAGCGGCTCCTCCTCCGAAAGCGGCTCAACCGGCCGCCAACGACAGCGACACGGACTCGGATGATGAGTTGTAAGCAGGATTAGACAGTTACAATACTCATGAGTACTGCTACGACAGTTTTGAACTCATCTTTATTTCTGTCTCCGACGTGTCTCCATACTCCGTAGCGTACTGAGTGATTTATGTCCGTCGGTGATTTTACCATTTATTCTGCGATTTAATTAATCAAACACCCGCTTAAGCCGCCAACTGCCCCAAACAAATGCCTCAGGCACCACTAGCCGCGAGCCAATTTGGCCGGTTCCTTCCATTCCACCATTTCCGCTCCTCCTAGCCAAAACCCTGAGCACCCGAGCTTTCGTTTTTCACTCTTTGCGCATCGAGGCTCACCTACCGCTCTCCCTCCCCCCCCCCCCCATCCATACCGATTCGATCCTCTCGCCCCCCCACGCACGTCGACCCTCGACCAATCTTTTTTTCTTTTTCGATCCCCTCCTCTGCGACCATGCTGTCGAGACAAGCGATGCTGGCGGCCCGCACGGCCGCCGCCCCCTCGTCGGCCCTCCGGACCGTTGTTGCCGCGACTCCGGCCCTGGCCCGGGGCTACGCCGCCGCCCCGGCTGCGGCCGTCACCTCCCCGGCTGCGGCCGTCACCTCGGTCAAACCCCCGGTGGCCCTCTTTGGCGTCGGCGGCACCTACGCCACGGCTCTGGTGGGTTTTCAATTATAATTACGCTTTGATCTTGCTTATGCTAACTAACCTCCACCCGCAGTACACGGCTGCGGTCAAGACCAAGACGCTGGACCCGACGGCCAAGACGCTGGGTGCGCTGTCGGCGCTGCTGACCAAGGACCCCAAGCTGGCCAAGATTTTGGACACGCCGACGCTGTCGGCGGCCGACAAGGCGTCGATTGTGGCGGAGCTGCAAAAGGTGACCAAGAGCGAGAGCCAGCCGACGGTGACGAACTTTCTGGGCACGCTGGCCGAGAACAACCGCCTGGGTCTGCTGCAGGACGTGACGGCCAAGTTTGGCGAGCTGATGCGCGCGACGCAGGGCGAGGTCGAGCTGATTGTGACGAGCGCGCAGGCGCTGGACAACAAGACGCTGTCGCGGCTGGAGTCGGCCATTGGCAAGTCGGCGACGCTCGGCAGCCAGGGCAAGAAGCTCAAGGTGACCAACAAGGTCAACCCGGACATTCTGGGCGGCCTGGTGGTCGAGGTCGGCGACCGGACAATCGACCTGAGCGTGTCGGCCAAGGTGGCCAAGCTGAACAAGCTGCTGACGGACAACCTGTAGGTTGATCTGCTGTCTGTGGCGATTGTGTACTGTATGTAGTCAAGACTTGGCAACAAATCATTCTGAGCGCGAGCCGTCTTATGGGATGATGGACCACGATGACAGACGACGATGGGGCAAGATAAAAGGGTGCTGTTGTTTTGTCTGCTTTGCCAGGGAAACAGCACTTTGTATATATAATCTACAATGCTAGAGTTAAAAGTCTGGTTCAGCAACCGGGCATGTGTCATTTGTATCTGCCAGTGCCGGAGAGGTTATCTTAAGCGTTTAAGCGTAAGTGTATCAAGCTGGCAGACGTGGTGAGGCTGGATAACTTCTGATTTTCATACCATGAAGCATCATGTCGTGGCTATGCCAGTCAATGTTGTCAGTGCTATCCTGTACTCGTACTTGTAGTAGTACTCGCAGCTCTCGGATGAGTTACCTGCAAGAGAATAGCAGCAGCAAAAACAAGCAAGTTTGGAATAAAAAAGTATGAGTGCGAGTATTCAAAACGAGGCTCAGTTGCCTACTCGCAAAGCCTTGCCGCAAATCCAAGTTACTAATCATACAAGTAGCGAACGGGTACCACGGGTAGCAGCGAGGCAAGAAGGACATACAGTACGAGTACGTGCCTAGCTGCTTATATACTCCGTATCCTCCGTGCTCCGGCTGCCAGAACAACGTGGAAGCGGAAGCATCAGTCCCCATAGAATTGGATGGAAGGCACGATGAGCATTGGAGAAGGTGCGGCGGCCAATGCGCTAGCCCTGGCCCGGCATAGCGTGTGGAGGACAGACCAATCACGGCGGCAACAGCTCCCCGGGTCCCTGATTTTGCATTTGATTTTGGCATTTGATTTTATTGCCGCCTCTGCTCACACACTTTTCGAGCCTTTTGCTCTGTATATTTGATTTTTTTTTTGCTCTCGGTACAACTGTTCGGCTGGCTCTTCTAGCATATAGCAGGACCCGTGACGACAGCGCTTCAGCTTCTCCAGAATTTTCACTTGCCTCTCTTTATATATAGCACTTCTTCCCCAGCTTTTCTCCCTCTCTTTCTGCCCTCTCTCTCCCAGAAGGACACTCGCTTTCTTGTTCTTGTATTCTTTTCAACCCTACTCAACACCCCCCCACACACACACAATGCAGCGTGCTCTGTCATCGCGGGCAAGAGCCTCGGCTCTGTCGGCTACGCGCTCCAGCCTCAACGTGCAGCAGCGGCGGTTTGCGCACAAGGAGCTCAAGTTTGGCGTCGAGGGCCGTGCGGCACTGCTGGCGGGCGCCGAGACGCTGGCCAAGGCGGTGGCGACGACGCTGGGCCCCAAGGGCCGCAACGTGCTGATTGAGTCGAGCTTTGGGTCGCCCAAGATCACCAAGGACGGCGTGACGGTGGCGCGGGCGATTACGCTCAAGGACAAGTTTGAGAACCTGGGCGCCAAGCTGCTGCAGGACGTGGCCAGCAAGACCAACGAGGTGGCCGGCGACGGCACGACGACGGCGACGGTGCTGGCGCGCAGCATTTTCAGCGAGACGGTCAAGAACGTGGCCGCCGGCTGCAACCCCATGGACCTGCGGCGCGGCATCCAGGCGGCCGTCACGGCCGTTGTCGAGTACCTGCAGACGCAGAAGCGCGACATTACGACGAGCGCCGAGGTCGCCCAGGTGGCCACCATCAGCGCCAACGGCGACACGCACATTGGCGCGCTGCTGGCGAGCGCCATGGAAAAGGTCGGCAAGGAGGGCGTCATCACCGTCAAGGAGGGCAAGACGGTCAACGACGAGCTCGAGGTCACCGAGGGCATGCGCTTTGACCGCGGCTTTGTGTCGCCCTACTTCATGACCGACGCCAAGTCGCAAAAGGTCGAGTTTGAGAAGCCGCTGCTGCTGCTGTCCGAGAAGAAGATTTCGGCTGTGCAGGACATTATCCCGGCGCTGGAGATTTCGACGCAGCAGCGCCGCCCGCTCGTCATCATTGCCGAGGACATTGAGGGCGAGGCCCTGGCCGTGTGCATCCTCAACAAGCTGCGCGGCCAGCTGCAGGTGGCGGCGGTCAAGGCGCCCGGGTTCGGCGACAACCGCAAGTCGATCCTGGGCGACATTGCCATCCTGTCCAACGGCGTGGTGTTCACGGACGAGCTGGACGTCAAGCTGGAAAAGGCCACGGCCGACATGCTGGGCTCGGTGGGCAGCATCACCATCACCAAGGAGGACACGATCATGCTCAACGGCGAGGGCTCCAAGGACAGCATTGCGCAGCGGTGCGAGCAGATCCGCGGCGTCATGAACGATCCGTCGACCACCGAGTACGAAAAGGAGAAGCTGCAGGAGCGCCTGGCCAAGCTGTCGGGCGGCGTCGCCGTCATCCGCGTCGGCGGCTCGTCCGAGGTCGAGGTCGGCGAGAAGAAGGACCGCTTCGTCGACGCGCTCAACGCGACGCGCGCCGCCGTCGAGGAGGGCATCCTGCCCGGCGGCGGCACGGCCCTGATCAAGGCGGCCAGCAACGCGCTCAACGACCTGAAGCCGGCCAACTTTGACCAGCAGCTGGGCATCAGCATTGTCAAGAACGCCATTACGCGGCCGGCGCGGACGATTGTCGAGAACGCGGGGCTCGAGGGCTCCGTCATTGTCGGCAAGCTGCTGGACGAGTACAGCGCCGACTTCAACAAGGGCTTTGACAGCTCCAAGGGCGAGTACGTCGACATGATCCAGGCCGGCATCCTCGACCCCTTCAAGGTGGTGCGGACGGGCCTGACGGACGCCAGCGGCGTGGCGTCGCTGCTGGGCACGACCGAGGTGGCCATTGTCGAGGCGCCCGAGGAGAAGGGCCCGGCGGGCCCGCCGGGCATGGGCGGCATGGGCGGCATGGGCGGCATGGGTGGCATGGGCGGTATGATGTAAAACGATACCAGGCAAGGGATCTTCTTTTTTTCTTTTTTTTCTTAAAAAGCATCCCGAGCAATCTCCTTTCAAATAAAAAAAAGTAATGAGCAAGTTTATGGTCATGGAGGAAAGGAAAGGGTCTGTCTGACATGCGAGGAGAACCGAATGTCATTTGAATATGTCTGGAGTTGAAGTATCACGACGGTACGACAATGTTTGTTTGTTTTTGTTTTTTTCTTTTCTTGTATGTATAATCTCCCCTCTTACCATAATTTCAAAGCATAAGAACAGCCACTGCTAGGAGACCAACGGCAAGACACCTACTGTAAAGAAATCAACTGGCTAGACAGCTACTGTCAAAAATTCAACTGGCAAAAAGCATAATTGGCGTTGACACTTGCTTATTAACCTGTTTTCTTTCTTCATGTTGCAAGTATAATCTCTCCTCCTACTTTAGCATCAAAATTTAAGAACAGCCACTATCAAGAAGTCAAACTGGCAAGAAATCAAACTGGCAATATCACTTAATCGATCTGTTCTCGTTCTTGTTGTTGTATGCATAGTTTCCCCTATGACCATAATCTTTAACTAAGCATATAAACAGCCGCTGTCAAGAGACCAACGGCAAGACGAACTACTGTCAAGAAATTAGACTGGCGGTATTACTTGCTCCATCTGTGTTCTTTCTTCTTCTTGTTCAATGTATAGTTCCCCTTCTTACCATGATTACCAGAGCAAAGAACGGCCACTGTCAAGAAAATAAGATGAAAGATCACAGATTGGATATGTTTCTTTCTTTTATTGTATGCATGATCTCCCCTCGTACCATACTCTTTAATCAAGCATAAGAACAGCCACTGTCAAGAGAGCAACGGCAAGACTGCTACTCTTAGGAAAACTGGCAAGGCAGCTACTGTCAAGAACCAGATCTAGAAAGATCACTTACTTGTTTTGTTTTCTATCTTCATCTTGTATGTATAATCGCCATAATATCAAACAGCCACTGTCAAAAATACTTCTGGCAATATCACTCACTCAACTTGTTTTATTTCTTCTTTTTGTACTCGTATGCATAATCTGCCCTTTTACCATAATCTTTATCTAAGCATAAGAACAACTATGTCAGAGAACAATGTCAAGACAGCCACTGCCAAGAAGCAAACTGGCTTATTACTTACTCAATAAACACCTGACGGCTGCCTGATCAGACCCCATCTCACATCGCCACCTCGTCACGATGCTGACGATTTGCTTCCGCACCATGACAGGCAGAACAGTACAACTACCCGCCACACTGTGCAGACCCTGCCCGCCGCTAGCGCAAAACTACCCGCCCCCCGTCTCAAACACGCAACAGCTGCCAACGCAGGCCGGCCGCAGAGATACCGCAAACAATGTCTTGCATGTCTTCGCCCGATCGGTTCAGATACGGGACGCAGAGCTGCAACAGCTGCACTGCATGGCGTCATCCGGTGAGCACGGGCAGCCTTGTACAGTGTTGCGTCGCGCTCAAGCTGTACTCGTAACTCGTAGAAGCTGTACTCAGTACTCAGTAGAGCTGCCCACAGTCTGCGCACTGTATTCCGCCTGCCCGCATCGCCTGGACAACCCCGCCATAGTACTCGCAAAAGCAGAGCAAAAACGACAGTCGCAGCCGACTCGAGGTGTCGTATGCTCTCTACAGCGAGAAGGAGAGAGGGAGACACAGAGAGAAAGAGGCCCCCCCCCCCACTAAGCTCCCCATCCCGACCGAACCCCCTCCTTCCCTGCTGAGCATACTTGTACCTTGGCTTCTCTGCTCTCTCTCCTTTGCTCTCTCTCTCCTGCTCTCCTCTCCTCTCCTGCTCTTTCTCCTCTCCTCTCCTTTTCCCCTTTTCCGCCATCCGCCCACTTCAACGACATTGCCGTCTCTTTTTCACGCACCTCGGTATGTATCTGCGGCATGCTCATGCTGTCACTTTTTTGAGTTGTTTATCTTGTCGTTGCTTGTCGTCTTGTCGTTTCTCGTCGGCTGTTCCCCATTTCCCGTCCTCCCTCTTCCTCTACGCCGACCTCGCCGTCTCGTCGTCTCGCTGCCTCGCCGTCTAGTCGTCTAGTCGTTTAGTAATTTAGTCGCCTCTTTTCTCGTCTCGTCTCGCCGCCCCCCTCACGATACTACCCGCTGGTGCGCCTCTTCCTGTCGCAACATGCCACACAACTCCGAGCAAGATAGCAGCGAATGCGGCGACCGTCCCCGGACATGACCGACAACCACACAAGCTGGCAACGGTAACTCACTGCGGGAGACAACTACACCAGCACGCCGGCGCACAACCACAACCTACTCTTCCCGCGCATCCCGTCCTGCGACTCTGCTAACCATGTCGCTGCAGCTCCTCCGCCTCGTGTCTCCCCACCAAAAAACCTCTCAAAATGGTACGTCATCACCGCCTCGAGTGCTCGGCTTGCTACCCTGCTCGTCTTGCCCCCCTGCTCTCTCGACCCAGCTAACATGACAGTCTCAATCCGGGTAAGCAACCATCCGACTTGGTCGAGCGCCGTCGCCGACTCTACCTACCTACCTACTTTGCCCCAGCTCTAACAGATCAGTGCTTCCGTCTCGCAGGACTGCGTGACCGCCTACAACGAGCTCAAGCTCAACAAGAAGTACAAGTACATCATCTTCAAGCTGTCGGACGACGACAAGGAGATTATCATTGAGGAGACGTCGACCGACAAGGACTGGGACGCCTTCCGCGAGAAGCTCGTCAACGCCACCACCAAGACCAGAACCGTGGGTTTCCCCTGACAAAATTCTGAGGTTTATCCCGAGGTTCACCTTTACCACAAGTACTGACAAACACAGGGCTCTGGCAAGGGTCCCAGATACGCCGTCTACGACTTTGAGTACAACCTGTCGTCGGGCGAGGGTGTGCGGAACAAGCTGACGTTCATTGCCTGGTCGCCGGATGATGCCCCGATCAAGGCCAAGATGGTGTACGCCTCGTCCAAGGAGGCCCTGAAGCGTGCTCTGACGGGCATTGCCGTGGAGCTCCAGGCAAACGACGAGGACGACATTGAGCACGACACGATCCTGCGCACTGTCAGCAAGGGCATGGCCTAAGTGGGTGGCGCGTGCGTGTTGTGTCTGTCTGTCCGTCTTTCGGTCGGTCGGTCGGTCGGTCGAATCAAAATCAAATCGAAATGCAAATCCCATATCCCATATTGTATGATGGTGCGGAGGCGTCTTGTTTTTTAAGAAGTACATCTTTCAACGAAGTCCATCTTCTTTCATGAAGTCCATTTTTAGTTGAGACATTAAAGCAGTTTGAGTGCGAGAGACGACCAACAGTCACGTTGTGATCATTATTCATTTCCATGCACACTATTCTACGTAGGCAGCCAGAACAGCAGAACAGCCGACAGAATCAACTACTTCTATATCATCCTCTCCTCGTAGGCCCGTAGGAACAGGCTCAACAGCTCGTCGGCGTGCGTGGCGTCCTTTGTGCGTTGGACGAGGAACCCGCGCAGGTCGGTCCAGAACGCCTCGGTCTCTGCCGCCGGCTTGCCCGATTCGTCTGTTGGTGCTGCTGCTGCTGCCGGCTCGGCTGTTGAAGGCTCGGCCGCTACCGCTGCCGCTGCTGCTGCTGCCGCCGCTTCTGCAGCCTCCTTCTCCTCCTTTTCCTTTTGCGCCGCCGCCACCGTCGCCGCGCCGCCCGACACCATGACGCCCAGCTCAATGTCTGCACTCGGGTCGCCACCCGCCACCACAACGTCCTGCAGCACTTTGCTATCGGCCACGGGCTTCTTGTTGTGCAGCAGCTTGAGCTTGGCCAGGGGCACGCCCGTCTGCGCGGCCAGGGCCGACCGGATGTCGAGCAGCGACGTCGTGGCCAGCGTGTAGTCGGCGGACGCGAGGCGCACGTCCAGGGGCGGGTTGCGGTGCATGGACTTGATGGCGACGGCGATGGCGGGGGCGGAGCCGGGGGCGGCCTTCGATTTAGTCGAGCTTTCCGCGGGCTTGCGCATGGGTTTCTTCATGGCAGGGAGGATGTACTGGTTGTGAGTGAGTATTTGAATGTCCTGGAGGAGAGTGACCGTGGACCTACCGGCGACCGTGCCGGATAGCGGCGTGCATCTTCGGCATAGTCGGCCGACAGCTTGACGGGCCGGCCGTCGAGGGAGCCGAGAAAGGACTTTGCAAACTGGACTTCGGTCATGGTGGTGGTGGATGCGGTGGTGGTGCTGCTGGTGTTGCTGGAGGTTGTGTAGGCGAGGGGTGATGTTGACGTCGACGACTCCGTGCTCTGGGCATATGCACTGTGCCCCACATGCAATTAGGCGTTTTTTTATTAAGCGTGATCGCTAAAGCGGGCTCTACTTGGCGGGCCAAAGGCGGTCAAACTTGCCCAGGACGGCAGAACGTTTTCTTATCGTTATCGGCGGCCAGCAAGAAAAAAAAAAGTAGGTAGGCAGGAAAAGTAGGAAAAAGTGCAAGTTTTGTACCATACACTGCATCATCACCAACCCCCCCTCTCAACCACCTCCAAAACCAAAATGGGTGTTGGCCGTCGCATTGGAAAGAAGCAGGGTGCGCCCGCGCCTCTGTCAGAAGAGCACTTTGCGCGTCTCAAGCGCAAGGCCGGGCTGCCGGTCGACTCGCCGATTGGCGCGGCCGGCAGCGACGCGCCGTCGACGAAGCGGCGCAAGAACAACAGCGGCAAGGCGGATAAGAAGGCGGCAGCAGGCAAGGCTGAGAAGAAGTCGAATGGCGTCAAAAAGGCACCTGTGGCGGCACCAGCCAAGGCAGCCCCCAAGGCAGCTCCCAAGGCAGCTCCCAAGGCAGCTCCCAAGACTCCCAAGGCCGCCGCCAAGAAGCAGCTTCTCGCCGACTCCGACGACGACAGCCTCGACTCTGACGACGAGCTTGATGTCGGCTCCGATGCCGATGCCGGTGGCGCTCTGTTGGGTGACTCGGACGCTGAGGACATGCTGGGCTCCGACTTTCTCGGTTCATCCGACGAAGACGACGACGACGACAACAACTCCGACGTGGTCGACTCGGACATTGAGCAGGAGGACGGCAAGTTTGTCTTTTCGGAAGACGAGGACGAGTCGGACGCCGAGGAGAAGCTGACGGCGGCCAACATTGAGGGCCTGTCGCGCAAGCTGGAGAAGAAGCAGGCCGAGGACGCGGCGGCGGCCGATGCCGAGATGAAGGACAGCGCGCTGCAGACCAACATTGTCGGCACAGACATGTTTGCCGAGGGGGAGGATGACGAAGACGGAGAGGGCGACGAAGATACAGAGGTCTCCGACAAGAAGAAAAAGGCCATGCTGGCCCCCGACCTGCAGCTCCTGCGCAGCCGCATCGGCGAGACGATCCAGATCCTCGAGGACATGCCGCGGCTGGCGGCCAAGGACCGGTCGCGCGCCGAGTACGTGGCGCAGCTGATCAAGGACCTGTGCGCGTACTATGGCTACTCGGAGTTTCTGGCCGACAAGCTGTTCCACCTGTTCTCGCCGCGCGAGGCCTTTGCGTTCTTCGAGGCCAACGAGACGCCCCGGCCCGTCGTGCTGCGCACCAACACGCTCAAGACGCACCGGCGCGAGCTGGCCCAGGCCCTGATCAACCGCGGCGTCACGCTCGAGCCCGTCGGCAAGTGGAGCAAGGTCGGCCTGCAGGTGTTTGAGAGCAACGTGCCGCTCGGTGCCACGCCCGAGTACCTGGCGGGCCACTACATTTTGCAAGCCGCGTCGTCGTTCTTGCCCGTCATGGCCCTGGCGCCTCAGGAAAAGGAGCGCGTGCTCGACATGGCCGCGGCCCCCGGCGGCAAGACGACGCACCTGGCTGCCCTGATGAAGAACACGGGCGTCGTTTTCGCCAACGATCCCAGCAAAGAGCGTGCTAAAGGTCTGATTGGCAACATCCACCGGCTCGGTGCGCGCAACGTCATTGTCTGCAACTACGATGCGCGCGAGTTCCCGCGCGTCATGGGCGGCTTTGACCGCGTGCTGCTGGACGCGCCGTGCTCGGGTACCGGTGTCATTGCCAAGGACGCCAGCGTCAAGACCAACAAGACGGAGCGCGACTTCATGCAGCTCGCCCACATCCAGAAGCAGCTGCTGCTGGCCGCCATCGACTCGGTCAACCACGCCAGCAAGACGGGCGGGTACCTCGTGTACTCGACGTGCTCCGTCGCCATTGAGGAGAACGAGGCCGTCGTGGCCTACGCGCTCAAGCGCCGGCCCAATGTGCGCCTTGTCGAGACGGGCCTGCCCTTTGGCAAAGAAGGCTTCACCAGCTACATGGGCAAAACCTTTGACGCGTCGCTCAAGCTGACGCGCCGCTTCTACCCGCACCACCAAAACGTTGACGGCTTCTTTGTCGCCAAGTTCAAAAAGGTCGCGCCGACGCCGGCCAATGCCGTGCGAGCCGAGGGTGGCTCGACCAAGGCGGCGGCAGCCAGCAATGGTGTTGATGGCAACGGCGACATGGTGGACGCCTCGACGACGGGCTCGTACGTGGCGGACAAGACACCCATCACCGACGACGAGGACGAGACGGACGCCACGGACAAGAAGAACGGCTTTGCCGACTTTGACGAGGACGAGGATGCCAAGTACATTGAGCGTGCACGCAAGAACGCCATGCGCCGGCGTGGTCTGGACCCTCACATGCTGGACAAGAAGACCAAGGCCAAGAAGGTTGAGGCGGAGGCGGAGGCCGAGGGTGAGAAGACTGAGAAGGCCGAGAAGGCCGAGAAGGCTGATAAGACCGACAAGAAGGAGAAGAAGGCCAAAAAGGTGGCTGAGACCGACAAGACCGACAAGAAGGACAAGGCCAAGACCACGACCAAGGAGCCATCAACAAAGGACAAGCTGCCAAAAGCGAAACCGCAAGGAAAGAAAAAGTAGACGTGCTGCTGGTGCTGCCTCTTGGTCACTGCATGGAGCATCTGTCAAAAGTCTCGGGTTTTTACTTTTTACTGTTTGTATTTCCTTCACTTTTACTTTGCTTAGATCATAGTTGTTGAATACAGGCGTTTTTACAAGCTTCAATGCACGACGAGTACAGCTGCAAGGCACTACAGCTACAGGGCACATAGTGAACATTGACTCGTGCTTTGGCCGACTCTGATTAGTAACACTGTCCAGCACCATGCAGACAACACTGTCCAAGTGAACAATGACTCACGTGCCATGGCTGACTCCGATTAGTAACACTGTCCAGCATCATGCAGACAATGCTCAGGCAGACAATGCTGTCCAGGCAGACAAGACTGTCCAGGCAACCATGGACAATAATATTGTGCTCGTAGTTACTCGGACAACTTGCCAGTTCATCCTCAGGCAGAACCAGCTCGTCCTCAGGCAGTAAATTATGACATAATTCTAGAAAACATACTGGCAGTCTACCTGAAGCCCAGCAACCCAGCAGCTAGCACAAGTAAAAAAGCAAAACATGGACAAGCACCATCCATCTCACGATGCACTGCATTTCCCGATAGATCATGACAAGCCGAAGAATATGTGAATCAGATGTTTGAAGCTCTAAGCCAGAATCCGTGAGAAAACCGACTGAGCAGCGTCTAAAAGACTATAAACTAAACTGAAACCTTGTGATACCGTTCTCTTGATCCGTGAACAAAGCCAAAGCAAACCCTTTTTTTCCGATCCGTTTTCCTTTCCTTTTCCGTTAATGAGAATCCTCCTGCGCCTGCCCCCTGTCCGTCCGATAAGTTTTTTTTTGTGAGAGATGGTGTTTTCTGTGCAAGAACATAGAGAAAAAGTCCAACAACGCCAAACTATCATAAGAAATGTGAGAAAATGCAAAGTAGAGCCATGATAGGAAAAGAAAGATGAGCAAGAGCAAACATGATAAGAAAATGATGAGCAAAGGCGAAAAAAGAGGCAGTGTCCGCGTGAGCAGGGCCAAATGGCTGTATCGATGCGTCGATGCGCAGAAAAAGATGACAAGAAGCAGTGCGAAACAATCGGTCTGTGAAAAGCAAAAACATGAGAAGACATGAAAGACATGAGAAAACGTGAGCAGGACATGAGAAGACGTGAGAAAACACAAAGACGAGACAGGGGCAACTCAAGCGTCGTCACCGTGGGACCGGCTACTGCTGGCCGCTGGACATTGTGCCGTTGGTGGGGGGCAGGGGGTACACCGTCGTCGACTGAGAAAAGTCGGTGGAGTTGTCAGTGGACTCTGACGTTGACTGGATGTTGCCATACGGCATCTGGTTGTAGGGCGACACGTAACCCTAGAGGAGAGGCGAGTGTTAGTGGGGGAGGGGGAGAAAGGAAGAGGGAGGAAGAGAGGGGAGAGTGCTCACCTGGTTGTACTGGCCCTGGTGCATGCCCATGCCCTGGCTGTCCGTCATCTGCGCCTGGCCATTCTGCGGGAACTGCTGCGTCATCATGCCTGCATTGTTCTGGGTCTGGTCATAGTACCCTTGCTGGGCAGAGTAGTTCGCAGTGTTCTGCCCGTAGGCGTCCACAAAGCCACCATTGGCATAGCCCGTCTGCATGTCAGGCGGGAACTGTGTCTGGCGCAGATAGTTTTCTGTTTCTTGCCGAAAACTCATCACCGGCGACGTGCCCGATGGATGCGTCACCAGGTTGGTAAAGGCAGAAACACCAGGAGACGCCGCGAAACCATTGCCGGCCTGCATATGCATACCATTGCCGGGGGCCGCTGCAAACTGAGCAGAGAACGGCTCGCCCGTCGTGGCCTGTGGAGTGTTAGACAATGGTCAGGGAGAAGATGAGAAGACAAGGTGGGGGAGGGGGAGGGGCAACTTACAATCAGATTGCTTGGAAACGAGGGCGATGCTGTAAAAGTGGTCATTCCCGTGTTTCCAGCTGCAGTGGTGGCAGCAGAGGCGCTGGCAGCAGCGGAGCTGGCAGCAGCAGCATTCGCGCGCGCAGCAGCAGCGCGGGTTGAGGCAGCGCGGGTTGATGGAGCGCTGGGCAATGGAGTGCGGGTCGAAGGAGCGCTGGGCAACGCAGTGCGGATTGACAGCGCGCGGGTTGGGCTCGCCCGAGTCGTGGTGGCGGCAGCAGCACGGCTGGTGGTGCTGGTGCGGCTGGCCTGAGAACGGCGGGTGTTGGCCTGGCTGCGGCGGCTGGCAGAGGTGCGCTCAGTCTCATGCGTGTCCTCATCATCATCGTCGTCGCTGTCCTCAGTCGCAGCAGCGGCGGCGGCGGCTGCCTTGGAGGCAGCAGTGGACCGTGATGCTGCAGCGCGACGGGGACGCTTGGGCGCCGGGGCCGGAATGGCCTCCTCATCCTCCTCGTACTCGTCCTCATCATCATCGTCATCGCTGATGAACGCAGCGGGGGGGGGCTCGGTCCGCGTCCGCGTGCGCGAGCTGCCACTGGCACGGGTTGAAGAAGAGGCCGCACTGCGACGAGAAGTCACCGACGACGTCGGAGTATAAACACCAGCGTCGGACGACGAGCACGACGAAGGCGCCGAGCGCGCCGAGCGCGTCGAGCGCGTCGAGCAGCTGCGCTTCTTCTTTGTGGCGCGCCGGTTGGACTCGAACAGGCTCAGCTTCTGCGCCGCGTCAAAGCCGTCAGGCAGGTTGACCTTGCGGTCCGCGCACACCTGGTTGTACTTGACTGCGGCCAAGCGCACGTCACCGTCGTCGCAGTCCTCACGAACGTAGCCACGCACAGTCGGATCCGTGCTGAAGCCAGACCCGTTGGTCTTGGGAATGGGAGGAGGGACCAAGTGACCCTTGCCAGCAAGGTCTGCGCGCGTCCGGGTGAGGTGTTGGGTGATCGCTCCAGCCGAAGACCCGGGGTGGAGACGATGCGCGATTTGGTCCCAAGGGACTTCAATCTGGTGACGCGCCAATTCGTAGTGCATGATCAACAGCAACTTGTCGTTCATGTGGGGGCCTGGACGGTTGTGTTAGTGACTGGTCCTTGTGCAATACTTGGAATCAACGTCCAAGAAGAGGGGGGGGGGAGGGGGGGAGAAGGCCTTTCCAAAAAAGTGCGTAAAGCTGAAGATGCAGACAAGAAGAAAAAACAAAGCTGCTGGAGATGATTTTGGTCCAAAAATGTCTTACGAGTCCACGGAATCAGCCCGCGCCCGGTAGTGCTCCCAATTAGGCGACGCTGCTCCGCCGTCAGCGGAATGTGTGGGTTCCGCCGCTTGGCCTCCTCTTCCAGCCATGCATCAGAGGTGTTCTTGTTCTTTGTCGTCTTGGAAACGCGCGGGGGCGCTTCGACGATCACCGACTCGTCGTCGGAGCTTTCCTCAGCAGAGCTTTCTTCGTCCTCGCCCTCCGTGGCGTCACCATCCGTGGCGACCAGCTCAGGGTTAAGTGCGGGGTCGAGCTCGGTCTCATTCTCATCCTCATCCTCGTCCTCATCATCTGGGGATGGCGAACGGCTTGGAGGCGCCACTGGCGCCGGAGCCGCCTTCGTCTTGGTAGGCTGCTTGGCCTTGGTGGTGGTGGCCTTTGCCGGAGTCTTAGCGGGAGCGGCAGCCTTGGCGGGAGCCTTGGCGGTCGCCTTTGCGGCAGCCTTCCGCGGAGGCATTGTGCCGACTAGCAATGGTAGGAAATGAAGAAACAAAAACAAGATAAGTGATGGTTGTTCTGCACCAATGCTGTCGGACTATAAGGGCAGTGGGTGGTTAGTGGTGAGTGGCATGATCAAAGAGTGTGATGGTCATGATGCTGGTGTAGTGGTGGGAGCATGGCTGTGTGTTGTTGTGGTTGTGGTTGTTGTTGTTCTTGCTAGTGATGATGAAGAGGATGGGGGGATGTTGGTGGGCAGAGTCGACTGTCTTGAACAAGCATGAAAGCTTGTTCAAGAAGCAGATAACTATAAGGAGGGGGGTGAGGTAAGGTGAGGAGGGTGGGGGGGAGGCTACTCACTGGATAAAGAAGATGATGTTCAACTCAGGAACAGCTCGTGATGATCAAGATGATAAGTGATATATGAAGAATGGATGGGCAGAGGTCAAGAAGAAAGAATGGTTAAAGAGAAAGAAGAATGGATGGGTAAAGAGCAAGAAGATAAGAAGGGGTAAGGGCAAAAGAAAGAAAGAAGAAAGGATAGGTAGAGAGAATGAAGAAAGAGAGGACAAAGAGAGAGAGAGAGAAGAAGGGGTGGGAAGAAGGAAAGAAAGAAAGAAAGAGGGGAGGGAGAGACGAGGTGGGCGAGGGGAAGTGAATGGGGGTATATATATGGCCAGCAGATGTTGGGGGGTCTGGCAAAATACTGGTGAGTGCAAGATCAGTGCCTGGCTGCTTCACCGCGTCCACAGCCGCAGCACAACACGCCCTCGCACAGTCAGGTGAGTATTCTCTACGCACTGTCTTGGGGATATTCACTGAGATATTCACTGTTGACCCTCCTCCCACAGGGCCCAGCCGGTCTATTTACCGCAGACGCACATGTACATGACCAGCCCTATGTATATATATGTACGCGGATGTAGATATTCTTGGTCATCGTGTGACCACACCAGACGCGTATGGCAAGTAATTACAGAGCACAGAGGCTCACGACCCAAGGCCCGATGCCCTGGTTGGAGGCTCAACGGAGACACGAGCCCGATGTGGACGGTTTTGGAACGTTGGCTACACAACTTGGCCTCGTCTCGGATGCCAGCAGCATTGTCCGCCCCTTGAATACCCTACTGCAAGATGCTGTACTGCAAACTGGATGCTATTCACGATATTCATACGAACAGTAGCGTAGAGTAAAGTCCGAACTGAATCATGTTGCATTGTCGTTGCTTTCTTCCGCTTTTTGACAACCGCCGATCCCACCCATAAGTAGCAGCGATCTTCTCCCCGCAAACTACTACTGCACACTAGGAGCCATCATCTGGGGAGCCATATAGAAAAAATATCATACAGAGCAAACGAAACATTTTGTAAACAACAAAATCTTCACCGTGACGCGTCGCGATGCTGCTGCTCAATGCCTGGATGCACCTGGGACCCGCTTCCGATGGGGCTGGGCTCGTTCTACTCAGTACAGAAAATGGTTCGACTTGGGGCAGGAACGACCCAGGACGGTGACACCACGACCACGTCGTTCCTGCCTTGTCTGCGAGCAGAGTTTTCACTCTCTGACTCTCATCTCTCTCAACAGCAGTCACCTAGGAGATGTGGGGGCGAGGGTGTGTCCGCAAGGACACTGGAGGAAGGTGCACCTGGACGCACGCCCCCCTCTGGTAGAGGACTTCACCTTTTTCTGGGAGGCAGACGCACACACTGTACGTGAAGCTCACCAGAATGCCATATTCACCATAGTGCCCACTGTGATGCCAATGCCCAGCCCAGCCCCCTCATAAATATCGCCAGCATTGTTCACCGGGCATCCACGCTGTCCTTGGCCCATTGTCATTGTCCGTGACGCATGAACCCATGACCTGTTCAGGACGCAGGACCCCTCTTTGCCCTGCAGCGTCGATCCTCACTCTCTCGGCTCTAGTCACCAGTTACGGAAACCGTTGCCCACCTTGGGAAGAGGAAAAGCCCCTCACTAAGTCACTAGCCCCCCCTCCCTTGCTTCGGAGCTGCAGGTACATGGCGCTAACGACCCCCGGCCGTATGCTCTTTTGCTTCGTATCGTATTCACCTTACCCTTCTCTCGTCTTCCTCCTGCTTCCCTCTTGAGGGGACGGCGACGATGATGGCTGCTCGCGTGGTACAGAGGCGATTAGCGCAGCCAGGCCAGGGTCCACCGGCCACCGGGTTCCTGTTCCGTAGTTCCCCGGGCTGTTCATGCTGCTCATACTGTTCAAAGTGTCCACAGTGTTCACACTGTTCCCTGCTGTTCGGACACGACCTGTCTGGCACACTGCATTCACCGGACACCCAAGCCACCACCGCAGACGACAAGTAGCAGCAGGGGACGTAGCCAGTGAACAGGTCCATCACCTCTATTCACTCATAGTAGTCAACCTTGGTCTGGTCATGGTAAAGACAGTCCGCGTAGCAAAACAGTAGAGAGCAAACGGACGCCCGTTGTCTGGCGAACCAGGTGCACGGCACTGGCCGCGCGAAAAAAACGCGTGGTCATGTGCTTGGCCCTAAGCGGGACCTTCGTCATGCCCTAAGGTCGAGCGAGCTGCGATAGGCACAGTGTCCCTGCATCGGAGCTCTGAGCAGAGCCGACTGCGGCGACCGCATGACTTTTACGGCTACGGTGGGCTTGCGCGGCCGCTCCTTCCCAAAAGTGAAAACTACCCATCGCACCTGCCGTTTTACTTCGGGGAGTCCGGATATCCGATTTCCGGGCGCCTGCACTCCGTCGGCATACTCTGTATTACAAGATACACAAAGCGGAAAGAACGCACTCCTGCCCAGTGCCAGAAGCAGAAAATAAGCCATGTCTTGTTGCTTTTCGGCGAGCTGTTTTTCCGAACAGCGGGTGGTCACAATTGCAACTGCCGTGCTCATCCATATCACACGTAAACACAGAATTTCTCAGCATGAATCATTAGTCAGCATTATGCTCCAGCGAAAAAGGGTATTTTGTCATTTTTACATCTCAAGCAATGCAGATACGCTTGTGCTGCCAGTCGATTATATATTCTGCTTACTAAGCACGGATTGTGCACAAATGGCGTCATGTGTAAATGCCGTCATGGTTGAGAAAAGAGCCCGGCGGCAGCAAAAACGGCTGTGTTGAAACAGTGCAAATCAGAGAAGAAAAACGTCGAAAAACGCGATAAAACTAGCCTTCCTGGGAGCCTCAAACTTGCCTTTCACGAAAAGTGGACTATACGTCGTGTAAGTCGGAAACTAGCACTTTCTGCAAGCAATTTACTCGGAAAAGAGCAGCTGAAACCTGCATCTGACAAAAGAAGGCAGGGAAGGCAGGGAAGGCAGCGAATGGAAAATTTTCGAGCCAAAGAATGGAGCGATCTCCAGTGGTGCTCTGCGAACGGTCGCGTACTACGCGACGGGGCGTTCCGATTGCTGGCCCCCTTCTCCACGCCATAGTGTGCAAAGTACATCGTACTCGTACTGCTGAGCCAGTCCAGGGGGTGGCAATGGGATCAAAGGCCCATGGCCGGTGCTGCGTCGTGGGCAGAGGAGCGCTGCACTGTGTATGCGACGGACAGTGAACTGTGTGCCTTTGGCACGTGAACGTAGGCGTGACGAGGTATCGGCGGGCGGCGATGGTCACGTGACGGTGTCGGCGACGGGTGTGACGTAAATGGTGTAAGCCGGGAGAGGCTGTGCACAAGGGTCTGTGCCGGTAAGCAGACCAGGGTGAGTGCATGATGCGAACCATTGACGGAACAAAGAGGCAAGGGATGGAATGGACATAGTGAAATGGAAACAGTAGATCAGGTCCGGGGACTGTGACAGATCCGTGGGTATGGCAATCAGTGACGAGTGAATGCAAAGGCCGGGTGGGGGAGGGGAGGGACGTTGTGGACGAGTAGACGTAGAAGTCCGAGTAGACGTAGAGGTCCGAGTCGACGTAAAGGTCCGAGTCGGCGTAGAGGTCCGAGTCGGCGTAGAGGTCCGAGTAGATGTAGGACATGAGTCGACATTGTGGACGTGCGTAGCTGGACTGGAAATGTGTCCCTGGAGAATAGAAGAGGGATCGGGAAGGGGGACTGCCGAAAGTGTTGTGCTTGTTGGAGGTTGTAAAGGGAAAGGGCAGTTGGGTAGACGGCAGAGTGGGAGAATCCGAAAGCAACAGGAAGAGAGACAAGCACGCTGACCAGAGAAACCTGTTTGCCTTGCGTGTCTAGATAGTCTCCTCCTTCACGGCACGGAAGACCATGCTCGTGAAAGGCTCCTTGACTTTGACTTGGGCAGCACTCTGGCAGTCTTCGTGGTCGGCGTCGAGCTTCTCGGCGACAAGGTGAGTGCCAGCACAGTCTGAACTGTCAGCGTCGTAGGCATTGTCGGTCTTGCCCAAGACAGCGACCTCACCGGCTGCGACAGAACTGCTGTCCTGGAGCCCGTCGTCTGGCTCGTCGCCAACGTCTGCAAGAATCTGCTGCTGAATCTTGCGGTCAGCGGCAAGACGGGCTTGCAGCTCCGCTTCGTCTTCGGCAGCAGCCTCCTTCTCAATGGCAGCCTGGGCCAGCTTGGCCTTCTTGCGCCGGGGGGCACGGCCCTCGTTGTCGCCGGCGACATCAGCCCGTGATTCTTCGTCGCCCTCGTAGGCGGCGTCTTCGCTAGGCACCGGGGCGCGCTTGCGCTTGTTGGCCTTGGCCGGCTTGGGGGACGTGGTCTTGGGGATGACAGAGCGCACGCGCTTGGCGTTTGGCGTGCCGGTGGGCGTAGGCAGAGTGGCGGCGGCGTCGCCATCGTCGCTGCCGGCGCTTGTCTTGCCGGGCACTGTACCGGACGAGAAGTCGGTTGTCTGGGCACGCTCCTTGAGGCGCTTGTAGCGTTTGTACCTAGGAGTGTTAGAAATGGGAAATAAAAGACAAGAAGAGACCAGGACACGAGGAAGAGGTGTAAAGTAATGGGGAGACAAGCCGGGCCGGTTGTAGGCAATTGTTGAAGGAACAAGAGGAAGAGAATGAGCAATTGAACAGGGGAAAACGGACAAAAGCTGGAGAACAACAGAAGAAGAACAAGAACGCAAGGACAAGACTGGCAGCTACAGGGACAAAAGGCGAATACAGTGAACAAAATACAGTGAACAAGGGACGCGAGACAAAGGCACAGCAAACACGACACGACACGAAAAGACAAGATGCGCGACAACGACACAGGATAAAGCTTACGCTGCATTTCTCGTCAAGCCGAGCTCGGAACCCAGCGCGTCAAAGTCGATCTGAGGGATGCATTAGCATAGGACTCAAGAGGGAAGAGGGCGGGTGAGGCCCAAACCCAGAGATGATGGGATGTCCCCAGCAAATTTGGCCATTTCCCCCCCCCCCAAAAAAGCCCAAAACAGTCAGGAAAGAAAAGCAGAACACACCTTTCCAACATTGGAGTGCTTGATGCACGCAAGCAGGAACGTCACTTGCTCGGAAGACGACATTGTGCTCTCGTTGTGGTCAAAGATCTGCACGCTGATTGGTGGAGGCGGCTTCTTTGTGAGCCGTGGCCGAGTACTTTTGGGACGACGATATGCCTTCAACAATGATCGTGAATATCTCGAGCACGGCAAGCAAGAGAGAGAAGAGAGAGAGGACTCACCAGAGCGAGAGAAGAAAGAAGAAAAAGAAAAGATGGCTGTAGAGAGGAAGAAGAAGACGAAAGAAGACGGGGAAAAAATGGGGTTCTGGGGTCGGAGAGCAATAGAGAGCTAGAGAGAGAAGAAGAGGAGACAAAGATGAAGGTGACACAAGCGATGGCAATGGAAAGAAGGTGGAAGAAGAGCGCAACAGCCAAAGAGCTGGGGGAAATGTAAAGAGTAAGGACAGGCAAAACAATTGGAAAAATGAAAATTTTGGAGGGGAAGAAGGGGAAAAGCGGACAGTGCGAAGATTAGAGGGCGAGGAAAGTGGCTGGCCAAAAATTACAACAACGGAAGGAGCGAACGTGTAATCAACCCGCACAACAAAACAGCGCGGTAGAGGCCTACGCCCACACACCCACACGTGCCCACGACAGTCAGCGGTCCTTGTACCCCCCCGACAGCGCAGTGTCAATGAGAAAGAGGCCCGTAGCAGGAGTCAATTGGTGTCTGTGATGGGGGACAAAAGAGTCACAGGGTAGTCCGCACGTGAGGAGGACAATGGGAGCGAGGTCGAAAAAAGTCGAATGAGAACCAAAATACAAATCTTGTTCAGTCATTGCGCGCAGACGAGCAGTGAATGTAGTTTGACGCGTCTGCCCTCGGTCGGTTGTGGTTGGGGGTGGCAGCAGTAGTTTGTAGGCGGCCGTCTCCTGCCCTTGGGACTGTGAGGCTGTTGTACTTGCGGAACCCACCTCGCGATGGCCAGCTACTTTGGTACAAGGACCACTTGAGAGTTTGTTGAACGGAAGATGAAGAGAAACTGTAGTTTGTTCGATGCTCCAAAGCTGCCGACTTGTTCATTGTTTCCATACTGACAAAACTTTTCTACTTTTCCTCTCGTGGCTTTGATTTTTTTTTTTTTTAAATTGTCGACGACAACAACACAATCACCACTCGATACCATAACCATCATGACCGTGGTAGCAACATCACCATTGACAAGAAATATACTAGCTAACAATGACAGCGACGACGACGAGACCCGACCGACTCCAAGTATCGACGAAGCCTTCCTCCGCCGATTTACAGCGCGCGACGACGACGCCGACGACGCCGACGGAATCCAGTCCTCCCCAGACATTGGCAAAGCCTTCCTCCACGATACCATCCCACAAAGCCCTCAAGAAATGCGTTTTGCATCCCCGAGAATCGATCACGACATTTTCAGAGGCCAAGCCGACGATCGACCGTCGCCCTGTATCTCGACCATCCACGTTTCCTTCCACCGCGTTGCCGCCTTCCTGCGTACCATGAGTGTGTGTGGCAACACAGCAGCGTGAATGTTGCCGTCATCAAGCGACTCTTCATTCACAATGCATTGGCTCAACGGGTGCCAGAGAAAGCCACACCGGCAGCATATAGGCGAGCGGCACGAGGGACACTGCACAGGCGACGAGCTGCTGGGATTGCTTCCATACTTGGCGGGCAAGAAGAGCACGTCCTTGATAGGACACTTGCAGCGCTGGCAAGTCGGCAACGGGCCAAAGCCCCCCAAGCCAGCGAGCCGCGCTGGCGTCCAGCAGAGCGAATTGCACAGAGGCGCATCCTCGACAAGGGTCGCAGAAGAGGCTGTGTCGTCTGTCGCTGAATCCGTCTCCTCGACGAGGCCGTTGCAGAAAGCCTCAACCTTCTTGACGAGGTTCTCGAAAATGTTCTCGACAATTGCGTCGTTTGCCTCGCGTTCAAGACGCATTGCAACATGCTCCGACCATCCGCATTGTCTCAGCAGAATGGGGGGACTTGCTGCCATCTGTTCCAGCAAGATTTCCATCCGCTCGTCCAGGTACGCAGCTGCCGCTTCGTCGTCGAGAAAACCCCCATCTTCCTCGACCTTGTCCGCAACATTTTCAGCCTTGCCCACATCCTCGGCATTACCCTCGGAATTGCCCTCGGATTCGCCCGCGGCATTGCCCGCCACATTGTCCTCCAGCTCGCCACTAGACGTGGCCTTGGACCCCTCTATCAACTTGGCATATGTCTTGTCCTTGATCTTCTTTGCAGGCACACCGCCAAGGCTGCCGTTGAGGTCATTGTCGAGGCTCTCCTGGAGGCTGTCCTTGGAATCGTCCCTGGCCCCATCGTCCACCACCTTGATCGCATTCTTCTTGGGCTCCTCCTGCAGCTTACAGCTTGGCTCAGGCTCGGCCTTCTCCTTGGTGCTGTTTGGCTGCTCCTTGGTCTGTGTGTCGGTGCTCACTTCTTTCCGACGCTCGTTTTGGGACCCGTTGCACGCCTTGTTCTTGAACTTTCCACCACCTCGTCCTTTGCCTTTGACCACCGGCGTCTAGCCGTCGCGGTCAGGCACACGCACTGGAGCAGCTCCCTTCCTCTCCACTGCTGCCTCGGCTGCACTGTTGTCTTGTCTCTTCAAACGCAGCTGTGTCTTTTTGGGGGGGTCGACCTTTTCAGTTTTCGGGGCGGGCAGCAGCAATTCCTGGGCTGCCCTTTCACCGGCCACGCGAGCCCAGGAAAGCGAGCCCCCGGGCGAGGGCGCTGGCTTTTGCACAGAAGGTCCCTTCACTGTCATCACCTCGGGCTTTTGCACGGAAGGTCCCGTCACTGTCATCACCTCGAGCATGCTTCCTTCTTTCTTCACTTCTTGGGACACGCTCTTGGATCCGACAACGGCATCCCAAAAGGCGGAATTTGGCTTTGCCGTCAGACCTGCCCAGTCAGGTTCGTGGTCACTGGGTAGCGAGTCTGTTGCTGTCGAAAGGCTTGGAGCCCCGGGTCTTTCACTGCCCACAGTGGAAAGGAGGCCCATTGACGTCTGGGGAGTACTGGTTGAAGAATGGCTTTGAGCTTCTGCTAGACGATCTTGGACTTTCGGTGCTTCCAGGGGACTTTGAGCTTCCCGAAGCTGTCGGGCATCCGGGGGATGCAGAAGCTCCACGGGTGGTTGAGCTGCTCCACGCTGTCGCACTTCTTCAGGTTGTCGCGCTTCTCCAGACTGCCGAGATTCTCCAGGTTGTCGAGGTTCCTGTCGAGGTTCCTGTTGAGCTTCCGGTCGAGCTTCCTGTCGAGCTCCCGGTCGAGCTTCCTGTCGAGTTTCCCCAGATTGTCGAGCCTCTCGAGACCTTGGAGGGTGTCGCGAGTCTTGCGCCTGCGAATTGGGGTTTCCCGCGTCCTTTGTGTGTTCCCTCGTTGGGCCACCTTTTGGCTTTTGCTCCTGAGCCCGGCTTGGTTTCGACACACCAGGACGGGAAGACGGCGGGAGATTTGTCGTCCTTGTACTCTGTGCATCCGTCGACGTGACGCTGTGACTCGACAGCCGCATGCCTTCGGGGGCTGAAACCGTGTCTCCCTCTTCTGATTCACCTTTTTCACGCTTCTCTTTGCCTGGAAGATCAAACTCGGGAAGACTGCGATGAGCTGCCCTGGAAAGGGTTGGGATATACCTTCTGCTGCTGACCTGCTTTCGGGATATTTGTGGGATACCAGATGGATGGGGTGCGTTCGGAATTCGGAAGCCATGCGTACCGACGGTCTCAGTATTTTTCTTCCTGCGACTGCGCTTCCTGTGACTGCGCTGCTTTGGTCGCTTGTCGTCGACACTTGCCGGGAAATCCTCAGCTTGGACAGGTGTTGTTTCTTGGGCTATTGCCGATACCCATTTCTCTATGGCCCGTATGTGTATCGCACGGGTAAGGGGATTGAAATTTGTCGCACTTGGGTTGAGTTTTGACGAAGAAGATGAAATGGAGGATTTGGGCTCGTGCTGGACCTGTGGGGGGTCCCCGTGGTGATGCTCCTGATGCTGCTGATGGTCCTCAGAACGCGCCTTGGAGTGCCCCTGCATATGTTCCAGTTGTCTTTCGCGAGTAAGTTGTTCTTGAAAATGTCTCTGGTCCTGCTCTTCATGAGAACGTTGCTGGTTGTATTGTTCCTCGTTGCGAAATTGAGCGACGCCCTGGCATGGCTCTTGAAGCTCCGCCAATGGCTTGTTGGATTGCTCTTGACAAAGTCGTTGGTCGGACCCCTGCAGTGATCTCTCAGCAACACGCTCAGTCTGAGGTAGATTGTCGTCTTGATGTGCAAAAGACTTCGGAGCCTCATGGGGGGGTTCCTCGGGGGATATCTGGTTAGGCTCGTTGACAGGTTCCTCGGGAGGCTCCTCGAGAGGCTCCTGAACAGAGTTTTGGGCAGGTTCTTGAACAGGATCTGGGGTAGGGGCCTTGCCGAGCTCCGAAAGAACATTTGGAGACTCCGTATGCACTTCTTGGTGGCGAAGCGCCTGTGAACTGTTTTGGCCTTCATCAGGCTCGTGATCAGGCCGTTGCGAATCTCCAGCTCGGTCATGGTCGGTTGCTGGCTTGTCTGCATGCAGTATCGAATCACTAGAGTCCTAATTAAGCTGTAGCTGCATCTCGGGCGGCAGAGCGGAGCTTGGACGTGCGGGCTCGTCGGGCACCACATTCATCATATGGCGTGGGCGACTGTCCGCAGGGTGCTGACTGCCATCAAAGGGGCTGCCATGGCTTGGCCGGGTCGCTGTGCGACCATTTGCAAGGGATGGTCGCCGGAGCCGAGGTGTCGGGGGTATCACGCCGTGGGCGTTCATGGCCATCTCCTGGGCACCGGCATCCTCCGCTGGTGGCCGAAGAGAGCTGCGTGGCTGCTGGCTGAGGCGCCACGTCTGGTACAAGGTCCTCCGACGTTCGAGTTGGCGCAGCTTTGTCTGGAGCAGAATTCTCTCGAGTACAAAAATCTCTTCCGCGTCCTCTTCGAGCTTCTGGAAGTCTTCCTTGAGAACTGGATCATCGACGTCTTGGCTGGTTATGGGCAAGTAGACACCCAACGAGGCTGTATGATCAAAACCCGGCGGGGGCTGGGCATGGCCGTATGTGGGCGGAGTGTACCAATTCTGCGGCAGGGGTGGCCGACGAGTCGGGGGGCGTCGGTCACGAGGTAGTGATTGTCTCGGAGGTTCACGCTGATGGGAAAATTGGCCATTGGGGGGTAATAGGCTTGGCTGCGACTGTGCCTGTGGAGGGAGCTGACCATGCCAGGTCTGGTTCTGCTGATGCGGAGGGTACCCGGAGGCTGGCTGCTCGCCATTCTACGGCAGCGTCCCATGATGCTGAGGGGAGTAGAACTGTTGTTGCGGGTACGGGTATAGTTGGTCGTAGTCGTACTGCGGGTCGTAACCATCCATCGGGGGCTGATGTTCTTCCGAGTAGTGGTCGCTCGGTGGCGGATGACCATTCAGCGAGGTATGACCATTCAGCGAAGAATGTCCATTCAGCGAGAAATGTCCATTCAGCGAAAAATGTCCATTCTGACGTGCTGGCTCATCATGTGACTGTGGTCGGGGGGGATCGGACAGCCTCGAAGACTGTGGAATAGACAATCCAGGTAGCAGGTTGCCTGTCAACTCGCTGGCCTCTTCCTCTGCCATGCTGTCACGGTTGGCCTGGCTATGATGCTGGATCGTAAAGCTGTAGAGTATGAATATAGTCGTCCAAGGGTCTTGGACCTGATGTTGCTGTCCTGTGCAAAGTGCTGACGTACAAAAATAAAATGGTGATAAGTTGAGAGTAAACTCTATGATTGAGGAATCAGATCGTCAACACGCCAGATGGAGTGTTGGAAAGGGGCATGGAGTAAACAGAGAGTGCCCGTGCCCGGTCACGCCTTCCCGATTTCCTCCAACCGCCGGTTCTTTCCTGTTGCATTCAAGTCATTAGGACCGTACTAGTATTCGAATAGGAAAGCGCTCCCCACGTGGCCAAAAACGGCAAGTGACCGTCAATAGGTTTTAGTTGCCGTTCTGAGCAGCCGACAAGTACGAGTACTCCGTAAGGCAAGTAATACCCCCACAGGCCGAAGCGGCTCAGCCTTGGTGAAACCCAATTAAATCTGCAGTTATTGACTATGCTACGAGTACAAGCACGAGTACAAGCATCGCCACGATTGAATTCCTTGGACGTGAACAAAGTGATTGCATATGATTGTTTGAATTATTTGGTCAAAACCGTCCCATTTTTTTTTTTTATCAGAATCAACAACAGTTTGCAATCTGTAATCAAAATATGCAAATTTAATATTTTAGTAAAAAAAGGCAATCAATGCGAACGCCCGGCAAGGCAGCAGCGAGTAGAGTTTTACTACAGGCCCTCCTGAGGGTTTTACTACTCGGGACCATAGAAGTACTTGACACTGCCCATACGGCGGTATGTGTAGTCAATCAAAGCAAATCAAATAGAGGCAAGTTGGATTGTGCAGGGGGGTTAATCCATATTGTTGTACTAGATTATCTTGCGTGTCTTCAATTAGATTGATCACATCCGATTATCTTGAATCTCCTCGATCGATGGTTACATTAGATTATCTTGCGTTTCTTCAGCCAAGTTGGTTACATCAAGTTGTTTGGATTTCAGCAGAAAGGTCCCATCAATTTATGCACATCTCATAATCAAAATAATCACATCAATTTCTTATTTTCATCAAATTCTCAGAGTTTTATCGACTACTTTATTACTTGCGCATCGTAGGCGTCATCCGTGCTGGCAAGAAATCATCGCGTATACTCGTATAGAACCCTCCTATTACGACCATTCCTCCGTCCCTCGACAAACATCATGACCAGTCCTTTTTGGTAGCATTCTCCACACCAGCAAGTTCATTGCTTCATCGCAGACAGACAGACATCCACACAGCAGCCGCGACTTCAACTTGGTTAGATCTCGCCAAAGATGTCGCAGTCATCCTCGACGGGGGGCCTAGTTTTTGTTAGAATCACAGTGACAGAGCAAAGACGGAAATCACGATGACAGAGCAAAGACGGAAATCACTGTGAGCGAGCAAAAGACGAAAGCAATTTTATTGGATTGAAAAAAGAAAGAAAAAAGAAAAAAAGGAAAAAAAAGGAAAAATAACCAAAACTAGACGAACAAACCAGATCAAAGCATAAAGCAAAAAGCAAAAAGCAAAAACTCACTCCTTCTTGACTTCATCATCGTTCAGCTTTGTCCTCTTGGAGGCGGGCGGCGTCGCAAACTCTTCGGTGTTGCTTCCACAGGCGGCATCGGGGTTCTCCTCGTCGCAGGGCTTCTTGGCGGCTCTCTTGCGGCCAGCACCGGCCGTCTTGGGGGTGCGCGGGGTCTTGGGAGCCTTGGGGTCCTTGGGGTCCTTGGGGGCCTTGGAAGCCTTGGGAGTGGCCGGGGCGGATCCGGCCTCACCGGCAGCGCGGCGGAGCTTCTGCAAATGTTGACTGCGGGAAGGGGGACCATTAGCAAAATGTGCACCCTTAGAACAGCATCTCGTCATCCTCCCGGATCTCCCCCTCCTCCAGCTCGTCCTCCCGAATCTCCCCCTCCTCCAACTCGTCCTCCCGAATCTCTCCCTCCTCCAACTCATCGTCCTCCATCTCCACATCCGCCACCTCCTCCTCCATCACCACATTCTCACCTGCCTCGTTCTGCCGCTGCGCCTCTTCCACCAGCCGCTGCCGCTCGGCATCTTCCGCCCTCTGCTGCTGCTCCGCCTCGTCCTCCAGCCTCTGCTGCTCCCTCTCTTCCGCCAGCCTCTGCTGCTCCCTCTCTTCCTCGACGGTCATCCGCTCGCGCCACAGCCGAAGGGCCCCCTCTGCGAACTGATCAAGCATTTGGGTACCATCGGGATAATAGGTACACGAAGACGCCTTGTAAAACTTCATGGAACCCGTGAGGTCACCTTGCGCGAGAATATCTTCGCCCCGGTACGTCATGTCGAGCGTGACACTTTCCTCCCCAATGACGGCCATGTCGTCCACAATGTCGATGTCCAGCTTGACCATTATGAAATGGTCGACTCCGTCGTCAGTTTGGACACTCATGTTTCGAGATGCGTTCCAGTGGTTACCAATACGCATCTTGAAATAGCGGTAGAAGTTCGTTATGCCATTCGCCCTGGCCGCAAATATGGCCTCATTCATAAAGTCAACGAGCAAGGCATCGCACACGAGATCAAACGACATCTTGTCTGGAATCTGAGGTTGAAAGTAGGCAAATGTGTGTGTGTGTGTGTGTGTGTGTGGGAAAGCAGTGTGAGAGAATGTGGTGATGAGTGATGATGTGTGCAAAGTTGAAGCAAAAAAGACAAGAAATGTGCACGGCTATAAGTATGCGCAATGGATGAAAGAAGCTGTTTGAGATGCACAGCACTGAACAGCCAAAGAGCGAACAAGAAAAGGAACAAGAAGAAGACTAAACAAAGCATCGCGAACAATACCGAACAAGAAGAGGGACAATGCGCGGAAAACAATGAACAACAGACAAAAACAGACAATGAACAAAAAAAGACATACTTGAGCCCATGGAATGTGAACATGTAGCCGCGCTTGTTCATGGCCTCGACGATGCCCTGGAGCTGTTCGCGCGTCGGCTTGACGTCCAAGACGAGCTCGGTGATCAGGTCTCGGTAGAGGCCGGGGGAGTCCCAGTTTGTGCGGTTGATTGACATGATGGGCGATGGGATGATGAGCAGTTGTAGAGTTGGAGTTGTAGAGTTGGAGTTGTAAGGTTGTAAGGTTGTAGAGTTGAAGCAGTGGGAAAAAAGAGAGCAGATAAAGAGCAGTAGTGTAAACAGTGCAGGCACGAAAGAGGGTGTAGGGCACGGTGTGAAGCACGGCCAAGCAGCAGGTAAATCTATATCTAATTGTAAAGGCAGCGACCGACGCGTGTAACGCACAACATCCCTGAAAGACACAAAGAAGAAGAAAACAAATACGCACCGAATGGCTTCCCAGGTAGTCGTGTGGCCACGGGCTGCGAGGTAGGCCGCAATCTCCTTCTTCTGCTCGGCGCTGCTGGGCGGCGAGACGCTGAAGAGAGCCTGGATGAGGTCGTCTTTGAGTTCGACAGTCCACTTGGACGACATTGTGGTGGTTGTGTAGTGTGGAGGGAGATTGAGATGATGGAGGAGTATTATAAAATGGAAGAAGAAAAAAAGAAGAGAGGAGGCAAGATGGAAGAGAAGATGGAAGATATAAGATGGACGTTGAGAGATGGAAGAGAGGAGACTAATAGAAGAGAAGATAGAGAAAACCGCTGATAAGACTAAATAGAAGTAGTACAGCTTCCACAAATGGAAAGAGAGAGCTAAAAGCAAAAAGCACATTAACCCCTAATCTGCCAGTGAAAACTTACCGAATGCCATTCCATACAACATCGTGCCCGTGGCGCTGCATCTCGGCCGTAATGGCCAGCTTCTGCTCTTCGTTTAGCACCGGGCAGACGACGGCCATCATGCTCAGGAACAGGTCGGCCGTGGCCTTGTCGTCCCACTTGACGGGCATGGTTATGTTGATGTGACGTGAAAGGCGAGGGGTGAATGCTGGACGGGGGACGATGGTGTAGCGAGGGTGGTGTCTAGCTTGGAGGACGTGATGACTGTGGACGTGATGAGTGGACGTGATGAGTGGACGTGATGAGTGGACGTGATGAGTGTGGACAGTAGTGTATTGTAGATGTTAAGAAGAGAAAATGCCCTGATGAAGACAGGAGATTAGAGGACTAAGTTGGACAGTTGGCGAATCAGAGAAGCAGCAAAATCCGGGCGGTTGCAAAATTCACGTGCTGCTTGTTTGCCTTGGACTCGGCTGCATTCACACTCCTAATAGACGGGCTGGTAAATTCAAGGTGAGGTGAGCCTGTGGCCGTAGCCAGAGGAGTTCAGCGAACAAGACCGTATAAGGCTAATGTGAATTTTGATGAGCTATTTTCCTATCCAGCTTGAAAACAAGTTAAAAAAAGGACCAAAACAAATACACTGTGAACGTGACAAATTCGAGTACAAAAAAAATCACTGGCCATGGATTGCTATCGTCGTCGTCGTCGTCGTGTAGTCATGTCGTCGTGTCGTCGTCGTGAAAATCATGAGTCGTAAAGCGTTATCGTGAAAAGAAACTAAACTCCGTATGAGAATCTGTCCTGTCAGCAGTGAAAAACAAAAGCAACCAGAACACAAACAACTATTACTCACTCTGTGGGAAAGGATGTGGTGTGCGCGGCGAATGCGGCCAGGACCGTGTCGTCTTCGATAGGAGGCAAGGGAGGGGGAGACGGATGTGCCTCTATGCGAGCAGTCGACGGGGTCTCCTCCCGCCTCTGCCTCTTGGTGCGTGTGCCGTTGTCGTCGCTGTTGTTGTCGTCATCGTTGCCGCCATCGTCGACGAAGTGGCTGCAGTCTCCGTCGTGGTCTTCATCTTCCGTGTCGTCAGCGTCGCCCGACATGGCGCTGGCCGCAACAGAAGACACGCCTTGTGGAGGCACGGGTTGCTGCGGCGGCCATTCTCGTCGGCGCTTTCGCCCTAGCTGTCCTGGCGACTGCACAAGCACTTGTCCATTGTCATTGCTGCTGCTGCCGCCGTTGCCTGCACCGCCTGCACCGCCTGCACCGACCGGCAAAAGTGGCCGCAGCCCATTGGCCACGGCCTGCAAGTCCGCACTCGGCCCTTCGGCACGCACGCCGTCGTGGCCGGTGTCGTCCGCCGCCGCGGCCGCCTGCTTGGACCTTTTTTTTGGCCGACCGCGGCCGTGCCCCGGACGGCGCGTAATGGGGTTCCGTGTCGGGTCGATGCCGCCGTGTGCCGCCGTGGCTGTCGCCGCGGTGCCGTGGACAGCAGCACCGCCCGTGCTTCCCTCAACGTTGCCGCCGCTGCCACCACCACCACCACCGCCCGTCTTCTTGGTGCCGCTCACAGACCGCCTCAACCCTTGGAAATGCTGCCGGCAGCCCTCATTGGTAAAGCCGTAACCGAGGACGCGCATGTCGTTGCCAATGTCCTTCCATTCGGCAGCGCTGATGACGCCAATGTTTTTTATGGACAGAATGGTAAAGAAGAGGTCTCTGTCAGCACGGTCGTTCCAATGCCTGGCGGTCATCTTGGGCGGTTGGTCGTGGCGGTTTGATTGTTTGTAGCGAGCGGGCCGGCCACCGTACGGAGGGGAGGTAGCGTCTCAGAAGCCCACGGCGGAGCACAAAAGGACCGTCTTCATGCTAGCTCCACGGGCCGCATCCGGGCCCCACACTTGGTGCCTGCATGTGTACTGGCATCTCTTCTCATACTGCAATTCCTGTACTCGTACAAGTACTCGGACTTTGTACTCGTATTCAGGGGTGTCTTGGCGAGTCAATCCTTTTTTATCGTGCATACCTCCCAGGATCCGATCGACCTTTTATTTCTACAAAGAGGACGACTGCTGCCGTGTCGGGACAGACGAGCGACAAAAGAGGGGCCCTCGGGACTGCTGCCTAGAAAACTATGGGCACCTGTCGCAGAACAGCCCCGTTTGGTCATCTGACCGGGCGCCATTTACGCGTATAGTTCCACTTTCAAAGTGCCACTTTACGCGTCCGCGGTTATATTTGTCGACACCTGTCCACGCCAGGCTCACACGGACCATTGCAGCAGGGTTTTCTTTTCTTTTCTTTTCACTTGATCTATTTACACTCTTTGTGTCGTCCTGGTGTCCGTCGGTTGCCTGCCAGTTGTCCGCTGGTTGCGCGGCATCGTGCTCGAGCAGAGTTTCCTTTCCAACGCGATCTCGATCTGCCTCGTTTCTCCTCCGACCAACTCCCCTCTCGGTCCATGTATCAGTCGTCTCCCCTCGCCCGATCGTTCCCCTCGACTTTTTCTGTCACTCTCCTGCACCTTGCCGGTTTCAGCTCGTATCCCGCAGCCTAGAGATCCCACCCTCCCACTCACCCCCTGTTGCAACCACTTTACGAGTACGCCCCTCCTCGCTCCGTCGCTCGTGGCCTGTCGTCGCTGCTTGGCCTGTCCCGCCCTGCTGTTCCATGTTGTGCACAATGCTGTGCATCGGCCACGCAACCACTCACGCGCTGTCTCGAGGCTGTCCCTACGGCATCTCGGCTCTGCGGCCTGTCTTTTTTTGTTTTTGCGTCTATATAAGTCATCCCTTTCTGCCCCCTTTATTATTCCTTCTTCTTTTCTTCTTTGTTTCTTCTGTCTGCCCCTTGGACGTTGTTCTTTTTTTGCTCCTTTTTTGCTGCTTTTTCTGTTACTTTTTGTTTCTTTTCCCAGCTTTCTCGAGACTCACCCCTTGCTTCATACGCGACGTCTCCCGTCACCGTATCAACTCGCCATTCCACTCCTGGCTCCAGACTTCTCTCCGTCCCTCTCTCCATTTCTCTCTCGATCACAGCCTTTCTTTAATACTCGAGAAGCAGAGAACAGACAATCCGAGGACCAGGAAAAGAAATCCTCGGAAGCCTCCCGGAGTCCCACCAATTAGGAAACTCACCCACAGTATCATAGACACCCCTGGCACGTATTCGCACGCAGTACTGGGTATTTATCGTTACGTCAGTACTAGCGCCGAGAGACACTGGAGCCAGAGGGTCTGTGAATGCCTGCGTAGACAAACCGTAGCTTCATTCACGCCCCCCTCCCCCCATCCGTTAAATAGCCGTGCCTTCCCCCCCCCTCCCACACCAATCATCTCTGCTCTTTCCGCTCTGCCTGCTCTTTCCTCTGCCTGATCTTTTCTCTGCTCTCATTTTCTTCGCTCCTGCCTCCTGCCTCCTGCCTCCTGCCTTGCTACCTTCCACCTCCTGCCGCCTAGCTCTCAGCCTCCTCTGCAAAAGAATGATATAGTCATCACGCTTACACCCTTCAAGCTTCAAACTCTTGTCATGGGATCTGCATATTGCACTCGGCCTTGACACCATCTCAACATCTATCAAAGGAGTCATAGGCTACGACGCCTGGGTTCGCACTGTGGCTGGTCATCATAGTTTAGCCTCTTTTTTCATCTCTGCCATTCAATTCCATTCCCTCTCTTTGACTTTCTCTCTCTCTCTTTTCTTCAATTTCTTTGCATATTTCTTTACTCTCTTTCGACACTTTTCACTCCGCAGTATTGCTCTTTCGCAGACCATCGCCGCTTCATCTTGCCTACCACACTAGCACTGCCTCGACCGTACGTTGCCTTTACGCCTTTTCGTCCATCATCCAGCCGCCTTGTCTTGTCCATGAAGTATCACCACCGCCGGTAGCCTGCCTTTTACTATAAAGGCGACTGTCCTCTTTGTCTCTTGCTCTTTTGCATTCTTTCTTCTTTTCTTTCTTTCTCTCTCTTCTTCTCTTCTCCTCTCTTCTCGTAGAGGCTTGTCGAGAACAGCCCGTCAAAGCACAATGGCTTCCACCAGCAAAAAAGACCAGACCAATGCAAGCACCACATCCGCCGACCGCATGGCAGCAGCCGCAGCAGCCGGCTCGACAACAACGGCCGTCAACCCGGACAAGGCCATTGCCCGGCTGCTCTATGCCATGCTCAAGCAAAAGAGCTTGAAAGACGTACGTCTCCCTGCCTCTGCCTCCTGTATTATCATCGCTTATACTAACAAACTGCCCAGATTGACTGGAACCAGGTGGCCTCGGACCCCGTGCTGCTCGAGAGCATTTCCAATGGCCACGCCGCCCGCATGCGCTACTCTCGCTTCCGCAACAGCGTCGAGAACTGCAAGCCTACTAAGAGACAGCCCAAGCAGGCAGCCGACGCCGCACAGCCCGCGTTGGCGTCGGCAGCGTCTGCGGCGGCGTCGGCGTCGTCCATGCCGTCCCGGACAAAGGCCGCCAAGGTGACCAAGAGGAGAAGCGTGGGCGCGCGCAAGGTGCAGCCGACTGCCCATGACAACGACAATGACAACGACGCCACGGAATCTGACGGCGACACGGAAGTGGACTCAGACCTGGAGGAGGACACCCGGCGCTGCATATCCAAGCAGAGAGCCACGGAAAGGAAACCGGTGCTCCTCCCTCCCAAAGAGGAGCCAGGATTGGTCAACGCCCAGCTGTCGTTTTCGTCGCTGCCGTCGCCACCCCAGGAGGCAGGATTGCCCGCAGATTTTGACGAGTCGCCGCTCGTGGAGCAGGCGCCGTTTTTCGCGCCACTCATCGTCAACAAGAAGAGAAAGAAGACGGCACATTCGCCATCAGACGAGACGGCGGCGCTGCACCACATCCCGCAGGCCTACGGTGTGCCCGGCATGGGCTTTTCGCCGGCCGGCACGCGGTATCACTCAATGCCTCTCATGTCAGCGCAGCAGCAGCAGCAGCAGCAGCACTGTGCGTCCCTGCCGGGAACCTATGGCGGTGGCGGTGCTCTGATGATGCGGCACCACTCGGCGGGCTCGGTCTCACGTCTTGCCGGTCCTGATCCTGGCCAGCACCTGGCGGTGCCGTCAAACGCCTATGAGCTGCGGACACGTCTTCTGACGCCAACGCAAGATGATCAGCAGCAGCAGCAGCAGCAACTCCAATTCAATTTACAGCAGCAAAACCACCACCAACAGCACCACCAACAGCAGCTCCAGCAACTCTACCAGGACCATCCTCTCCAGCCGCTGGCCATTGGAGACTTCCTCGGCTTTGCCGCGCCCGCTGGCACGCCGCACCCGCAGTGGACGCCGACGCCGTTTGCGTCGCCGCCGCTGGGCGACACGCTGGACAACAGCACGGTCGACATGTCCCCGTACATGGGGGCGGACCTGGATTTCAGCGTCGCGGGACCCGTGGTCCCGGCCAACACGAGCCTGTTTGCCATGGTCGACACAGTTCCGCCGCCGATGCCGTCACCGTCGTCAAACCAGCACCTGTCGCATGCCTTTGCCAAGCACAGCAACAACTGGAACGCCATGATCAGTCAGAGTCTTGATCCTAATAATTGACTGCATAATTTTCAGTCTTTCATTTCTCATTCTATTGGTCTCCCTCTCTACTCGTTTCTTTTCTCCTTTTCCTTACGTTCTCGTTCTCGCATCTCCTTTTCTTTACGTTTGCTCTTCTCCTTTTCACGATAATATGCCGGGCTGCGAATGATATAAAACACAGGTGGTGGGATGATATAAAGGATGAAGCGGCCACAGCAAAGGCTGTGTTGTATTCTTACGTTGTTTGTTTGTTTGTTTGTCTGTTGTTTGTCTGTCTCGTATACAAAGTGTCGCCGCGCTTAGCTGCCGCGCTCTACGTTTGTTTGTCTTTTGCACGTTTTCTGCACATGTGCGTCTTGTCGGGTTTCTAAATTGTCTGTCTCGGTCTGCGATTTGCTTTGCGTTTTGTTGTCGGGGGTCCTATATATGAATGAAATGAACACACCATCTCTCTTTCACGCATTCTTCACGCATTCTTCACGCATTCTCTTTCACACTTTAACTTTCACGCATAAACTTTATTCTCGACTAACACACCATATCCCAAAGTGGCATCATAGTTGGCAGGGTGAGTGTCTACTCTGCTTGTACGAGTAATTCACTGCCAAGGTAAAACCTGCTTTGTTGCGTTATCTCTCTTCCAGGTGCGTTGTGAACACTGTGCTGCGTGCAGTGTGCCTGCTGCTTCACCTCACCTAGTTCTCACCTTGTCTTTGGGGTGTCTTCCCTTTACCTCGACCGTTCACCCACCTCCCATTCAATGTTCACAGGCAGTCTACAGTCAGACTACCCCATACTGTTGAGCACATATCTCACGCCTTTTATCTCTCCTCCCATCCCATCCCATCCTTTCTTTTTCATCCCCTCTCATCCATCCTCTCACAATCATCATCCCTCCTTTCAGTGCCGTACAAACACTACAACTCCACATAACGTCACATCCTTCCCGTTCTCTTCCATCCCATCTCATCCCATCCCATCCAATCCAAAACAAAGAACAATGGCAGACGTCGCATGCACCACCACCGCCGGGCCCCTGCCGCAGGACCGCCCCGAGCCCAGCCCCCAAGAGGCCATGCTCTTCTACACCATTCTCAAAAACGTCCGCAACCAGCCCCCCGACACTGACTGGGACCAGGTCGCCAAGGACATGGGCTTCAAGAATGAGGCGACCGCTAAAGTAAGTATCTTTCTGTCCTGTATAGACGGTGCTAACAAACAGAAACGCTTCTACCAGATCAAGCAAAAGCTCGGGCTCGACGGCCGCGCCGCGGGTGCGTCCCCCGGCAAGACCAAGTCGGCCGACAAGGCGGCGGCGGCGGCGGCACCAGCAACGCCAGGAACGCGGGCCAGCAAGCGGCGGAAGACGGCGGCCGCTGTTGCTGTTGCTGTCGAGTCCGACGATGGTGACGACAACGCTGACAACAACGGCGACACGCTGACGCCGCCCATTACGCCGTCGTCGCCGACGTCGTCTGGGTTTACTGCCATCAACGCACCTTCGCCGGCGTCGCCGACCAAGGGCAAGGGCAAGGGACGGGCTCCGGGGGCACGGGCTCCGGGGCGGCCGCGCAAGACGGCGGGCAAGACGGCGGGCAAGACGTCGGGCAAGAAGGTGGCTGTCAAGGAGGAAGTGGACGCACCCAATGAGGAGGTGGACGTCTCCCCCAAGGAGGAAGTGCAAGACGCTCCCAAGGAGGAATCCGTGCAAGATGTGCCCACCAACCAAGTGCAAGACGCTCCCAACCAAGAAGTGCAAGGCACCCCCAAGGAAGTGCAGGGCACCCCTAAGCAAGAAGTGACGAACGAGGCTCCCCACGCCGACGACAGCCTGGCCATGGCCGGCGACGTGCACGACTGCATCAGCGTGAGCCTTGCCAAGAAGGCCGACGGCGACGACGGCGAGGCAGTCTAGGCAAAGGCAGACGAAGAGCCGCAACGAATGGGTAGTTATATACTAGAAGAGATGGGTCATGGGAATGCTGGGACGCGGGATGCTGGGATCATGGGATGCTGCATAACAGCCATTATTATCAACGCCGGGATGCTGGGAGTTTCAAGGACAGTTCATGTGATTTACGACAAGTCGGTCTCTAATGTTAATTCATCGTTGCATTTCAAAAACCATGTATTGTGGAAAAGTAAAACTGCAAAGTAAACCCAAAACGCCTTGCCAACCCAAAACAGCGTGAGCCATCACTGCAAACAAATCAAAAGACAGCTACCGGCGCTGCTTCTTCTCCGTGCTCGACGACGGCTCGTCTGCCTTGTCGCTGCTGTTCTTCTTCTTGGGCGCCGCCGCCGCCGCCGCTGCCCGCAGGCTCTGGCCCTGCCCGGCAAAGTACTGCGGCTTGCCGGCGTTGGCGGCTTCTTCTTCCTTCTCGGCCTTTGTCTTGACCGGCCGCACGGCATAGCCGAAGAAGAGCTTGTTGGGCGGCAGCCGCAGCGGCTGCGGGCCGCCGCGTGGCCGGGCCTTGACAAGTGGTGTGGACGTCGACGTCGACGATGATGATGATGATGCCTCCGTCGACTCCTTTGCCGCCGTAGCCTTGCTCTTCTTGCCGCCGCCAATGCGGTGGCCGGCGCCGCCAAAGTTGGTGCCCTCGTGCGCAGCCGACCCGGGCGCCAGCGCGTCGTAGTTGATAGCAGCCGCCATGGTGCCCTGGCTGCGGACAGCATTGCCGCCAGCAGCAGCAGCAGCAGTACCATTCCCCTTTTTGATGACGGACCCGGCCCGGCTGTCACCGCTGGCCCGCGCCGCCGCCGCCGCCGCCGCCGCCGGTGTGGGCTCGACATACCCGACAGGCGCGGCAAAGTCCACCGACACGTCCGTCTCGATCATGCACACGCCCATCTTGGGCGTGGCGGGTTGCACCTCGAGCACGGCCACGTCGTAGACGTCGCCGTTGTACTCGAAGCTGAAAATGTCGCCCTGGGTCAGCGTCGCAAAGTTGCGAAACGCGCGCTCCAGCACGGCCTTTGGGTCGCTAATGTCGAGAAAGGCGGGTGACTGCGGCTGCAGCTTGACCAGGCGGGCCAGCTCGAGCGACGTCGTCTTGATCTGCAGCATGTCGCCGACGTCGAGCTGCAGCGTCTGCATCATCCACTGCGGGATGTAGGCGCGGCCCTCCTCGGCGACAAACTCGAGCACGCCGCAGTGCGAGTGGGTGCCCTTTTCGGCGTTGGCCAGCTCCATCAGCAGCGGCCACTGCACGTGCATGCGCGAGACCTTGTCGAGGGCCGAGGGCGGCAGCAGGATTTTGCTGCCAAAGTTCAACTCGGGCCGCTCGGCGCCGGGCGCCATGGCCATGGGGTAGCAGCGGTAGTACTCGTCGAAGCGCATGGCGGGGCCGCCGCGGCGCGATGGTGCGCCGTAGCCGAAGCCGGGGTTGTACTGGGAATGAAGGGTTAGTTTGGGGTGGGGGGGGGGGGGGGACGACGTCGGGACGGCGAGGGACTCACCATGCTGCCGGCGTGTAGACGGTGGATGGTGTGGATGGTGCGGTAGTTGATTGTGTAGATGGTTGTCAGAGAGAGGTTGGTTCGGAGATACGACGTCCTGTAATGTGATTTCGATGGATTGTATGGTATCTATTGCAGGTGTGTTGTCGAGATGCGATGCCAAAGTGGTGACGTTGGAGGCAACGGTGTATGCGTACGAATAGTGTGGTCCACTTTTCAAGAGCTAGGAGCGAGCTAGTAGCTTCGCTGAGGGGCAATTCGGTATAGTGCACATATATATTTATTCTAACATATTCAGTAAACACACTGTCTGACGACACGAAAAATAGCAAGCCTCACAAGGCTCACAGTCGCGACGGATCACCTCAACATATTTTGTCTTCCCTACCACAACCATGTCTTCACGATTTTCGGCGGCCCGGCCACGGCGCGCCGGCGAGGCCTTCGCGCGACAGCACCACGGCGGCGGCAAAGGCGGTGGCGACAACAACAACAACGCCAACGCGCGCGCCGCACCCAAAGTCACGTTTGACGTGCGCAACCCGTCGGCGCTGGCACCCGATGCGCGCCGCGACGACGACGGCGACGACGACGACGACGACAACGACGGCATTCTCGCCGCCGACGTCATTGGCGTCGCGGCGGCCGGCGCCACCAAGCGCGGCGCCGTCAACATTGACGGCTACGACTCGGACTCGGACAACGAGACGTTTGAGGCGCGCGCCGAGCAGCGGAAGCGGCCGGGCAAGAAGGCGGGCAAGGCGGGTGGTGGTGGCGAAATCGATCTAATTGATCAGTTGGATAATTACGACAAGCGGTTGCGGGGGGAAGGTGAGGGTGATGGGGGTGACGGTGGTGATGATGATGATGATGATGACGACATGTTTGGTGGTGACGACGACGATGAAAACGAAAAAAAAAAGGACGACGACGACGACGCCACCGCCCGCAAGACGCGAAAAGACGTACGCTTCCTCTCTGACAAGGACATTGAAGGCCAAGAGGACGACAGCAAGGGCGGCGGCCGCGTGCACCTCGACCCGAAAAAAGAGGACGTGGAAGACGACTCCGACTCTTCATCCGACGAGGAGAAAATCGCCCTGGCCATCCAGGAAGAAGGCGTCGACGAAGAGGTCGGCCCCGGCGGCCTGAAAAAACACGCGCCCAAGCTCATGGCCTTCAATTTGCGCGACGAGCAGGAAGAGGGCGCCTTTGACGAGGCGGGAAACTTTGTGCGCAAGGCCGCCGACCCCGACGCCCAGCACGACCGCTGGATGGACGGCGTCAGCAGCAAGAAGCAGATGAAGCGCGCCGCCGCCGCCCACGCGCGCCGCGAGGCCGAGCTGCGCCAGAGCCGGCGCCGCGACGACAGCATACTGACGGCGGACCTGCTGGCGGCGCTCATCAGACAGCTGGAGCGCGGCGAGACGGCGCTCGAGGCGCTGGCCCGGCTGGGCAAGCGAAATGCTGCCTTTGCCAAAACCAAAAATCCCAAAGCCAAGCGCATCCCGCAGTGGAAGCGAAAACAGATGGAAAAAAAGGGGGGAGCGGGGGACGTCATGGACGTGGACCGGTCCGCATCAACGCCGGCGGCGGCCGAGCCAGAAGACCCGGAACACACCAAGATCAAGGCCGGCATCGAAGCCATCACCGAGGCGGCCGACAAGCTGCTGAACCGCGACTATGCCGAGATTTACGACATGGAGCGCGAGCGGCTGATGCGCGAGTACCGGGCCGAGACGGGCGAGGAGTGGGTGGATGCGCGGGAGGAGTCTCCTGCGGCTCCGGATGAAAACGAAAACGAAAACGAAAACACAATGTGGGAGTACCGGTGGGTGGACGGGCGGGACGGCGGCGTGGCGCAGGGGCCGTACGACCGGCCGACCATGAAGGCGTGGCAGGACGCGGGCTACTTTGAGGGCGTCGAGTTTCGGCCGGCGGGGAGCGAGGGAGCGTGGCGGAGTGTAGCGTTTTAGGGCAGCAGTAGATGGGCGTTCTATACCATATATGCTTCAAGTGCAGTCATCTGACGCCAACGATGATACTTGAAAAGAAGACGAGAAAACATACAAGCATACTACAAAGATAGTAGTATCTATGAGGCGTTATACTTTTATTGCTTTACAATGGAGTCAGTGTTCCAGATTCCTAATAAGACTCCTGACGCCGTTTTAAGATATTTTAGAAAAGAGAAGAGAAGACAAACATACAGCAGAGGTGGCCTTAGCTAGTAGGCTTTCTATCATATATTGCATTTACAGTACAGTTAGAGACGCCCGGCATATAAGGGTGGTTTCTACCTACTTTTAGGCAGTAGTCAGACAATTCTTGTACGAAAGCAGTAGTTAGGATGCGTTCTCTCATACATTGCCTTTGTAGTATAGTCGATGATATGCTCACAAGGCTCTTGACGCCGGTAAAAAATAATGAAAAATGAAAAATGTATATATCAAACATACGATGAACGACAAACACAGCATAGCTATAGGACGTTATATCATACATTGCTTTACAGTGTAATCAGAGACGACTATCTGTTTAGGGTGGTTTCTATCTACTTTGTGAGCAGCATTTGGACTTATCTTATGTGAGATAGTAGTAGATAGAAGGTGTTCTATACAGTGTATTCCTTTAACAGTGCACTTAGTGCCGTATCAGTAGCTTGGAGGCATTGTATCTAATTGCTTCACAGTGCAGTCAACGCCGCCTTTATATGTTGCTCTACAGTGATGGCAATGATAGGCGCTTGACGTTTCAACGTGTTGCCTTCACAGTGTAGTCAATGCTGTACGTCTAACGGTTTACGATAGTGTGTATCTACGGCAGCAGCTGGCTATACCTCACTACGAGATAGCAGTAGCTAGGACGTGCTGTAGTACTTATTTATTTTCAAGTACAGTCTGTGCTATGTTCGAGACTCTTGACGCCATTGTAAGATAATCAAGGATCAAAAATACAGTTCAAACATACGATAAGCGGCAAAGAACGGCATAGCTATGATGCTTTGTACAATGTATTTCTTTACAGTACAACTAGTGGTAGACGCCTGGCATTTCGCAGTGGTTTTGATCTACTTAAAGGGCAGTAGTCAGATATATTGGGGGGGGGGGGTTCTTTACTCCGTGTGTGAGTAGCAGTAGTTAAGGAGGCGTTCTATCATATATTGCATAGTGCAGTTGGTGATACGCCTGCCATTTCTATTGTCTATATCGTAAGCAGCAGTCCGCATCTCGTGAGTAGCAGTAACTAAGGACGTTCTATCCTATATCTTACTCTTGTAGTGCGGTTAGTGATATACGCTTGATCTTGTATGGTAGTTTCTATATAGACATCAGCTAGACGTCTCTTAATATGTGAGGCAGCAGTAGCCTGGAGGCATTCTACTATATTGCTTCCCAGTGCAGTCAGTGTTGGAGGCCAAACGAAACTTTTGACGCCGCCCCAAGGTATACCCCAAGATATACCAAGAAGAAAAGGAGACGTTCAACACCAAAATCAGCAGTACAAAGTAGTGTATGCTGCTTTACAGTGCACTCGTAGTCAGTGGTAGACGCCCAAGGTTTTGAGGTGATTTCTATGCACTTTGTAGGCTGCAGTCAGTAAATCTTTGGTGAGTTGCAGTAAATATTGAGAGACGTTCGATCCCATATATTACTTATAGTGCACTTAGTGATATACGACTGACGTTTTCCGTTCTTGCCATGCATTGCTTTAGTGCAGTCGGTGCTATGACACTCCTACATTCCTACATGGCGAGACTCATGGCGCCGCCTTGATTATTGATCGAAGACGAAGATGCGGGAAAATCCTAGAAAAGGCAGAGAAATTAGAAACATGGCAAGCAACAGAGATGGTAGAAGATGGTTATGTAGACTGCCTTTATAGTATATTTAGTTTGTTTTTACGCAAAGACCCACTATTGACACTCCCTCACGATATCAAGAAAGAAAAAGAGAAAGCAAAACATACGACAACAACAGAGATGACAGTAGCTAGGATCCAATCTATACATAGTGATATAGTAGTCAGTGTAGTCAGTGCCATACACGCTTAACGAGACCCCAATTTCAAAAGAGAAAGAAGAGAAAGAAATAAAATCAAGCATACGACAGACCATAGAGAAATAATTAGCTGAAGGGCATTACTATATTGCTTTTACAGTGCAATCAATGCCGTCAGTGCTCTCTGACGAGATTCCTGACGCTGTTCCAAGTAATCAAGTGAAACGAAACTTGAAAACTTGAAATACAACAAGAAATAGACATAGCAGTAGCTCTTAAAGGCGTGCTTTCTGTTTCACAGTTTAGTTAGTTCTATGCCTAATATATTACGGTGCTTTCTATTGACTTTGTGGGCAGCAATCCGCCATCTTTTTCTGTGAGAGAGATCAGTAGATAGAGGACGTCCTATCACGTATTGCTTTACCGTGCTTGCATTAACCGTGCAATCAGTGCTGGCGCCGCTTCCAACATGATCATAAGATAGGAATCAAACTCACGACATACAAGGACACAGTAGAGAAAAGGCGTTTTATACCATTATTGCTTTACAGTGCATCAGTGATAGACGCCTAACGAGACTCCTGACGCCCCCCCAAGATAATCAAAAAGAAAGAGAAAAAATCAAATCAATCACGCATCAGCAACAACAAACAACACCTAGCTCAGCTCCATCTGCTCACCGCCACCGCCGCTGCCAATCGACAGGTCAACACTGCCCGTGTTGCCAATCAGGCGCTTCTCCGACGCCGCCACAAAGCTGACGCTCCGTGCCGCGTCGTAAAACAGCCGGAAGCTGCGCTGCACGTCCTCGACGCCGACCTCCTTGGCGCGCCGCTTGGCGCTGACGAGCTGCGACGTCGCAATCAGGTTGCTGGCATAGCGCAGCCCGGTTTCCTGCCCGATCTTGGTCAGCAGCGCCAGCGCGTCGGCCGTCAGCTCGACCTCTTCTTCCTGGGCGCGGATGGCCAGGATCTTGTTGATCTCGTCGGGTCCGTAGGACTGGGTCGAGATGATGGAGACGCGGTCCAAGAAATCGAGCGGCAGGCCGTGCGGGCTCTTGTAGTCGGTGCCGCGGATGCGCGACTGGCCGCGGTTGCTGGCCATGATGACAATGGGGGCCAGGTCGACCTCGAGCGCGCGGTTGATGTAGGAGAAACACTCAATGTCGAGCATGTGCACCTCGTCAATGAAAAGCACACCCGGCACAATCTCGGCTTTGCCCTCTTCCTTCCACTCGGCGACTTTGGTGTTGATCTGGTCGCGGATCTCGCTGCGGATCTCACCCGTGTCGCCCGAAAAAAGGGCCAGAAACCCTTGGGTGCGCGAGTTGATGACGTCAATCTCGTGCAGCGACACGGTGTGCACCACCTCCTTGCGCTTCTGCAGCTCGCCCTCGGGGCACTGCAGGAACTTGGTGTCGACGCCCATGGCGTCGTAGTCGCGCGACCGCGCATACGACCGGCCGAGCTTGGTGATCTTGCCCGACGACTTGTCAATCGAGATGATGTCGCCGGCCATGATGCGCTCCTTGGTCATGGCGTCAATCATCTTGCTGCCCATGTCGTAAATGGCTTCCATGTCGGTCGTCTTGATGGTCAGTTTCCCCTGCTTGGCGCCGCCCGTGACGCTGCGGTCAATCTGGATCTCGACGACCTCGCCCTCCATGATCTCGCTCTCCTCCTTGATGCGCACGCCAATCGACTTGCGAAACGCCTGCGTCAGCGACTCCGTCTTGCTCATCTCGAGCGAGAAAATCTCCGACGACGCCAGCGACGTGAACGGCACGTCGGCGCCCAGCGACTGCGCCATGCCCATGGCAATCGCCGTCTTGCCCGTGCTCGGCGGGCCGGCAATCAGCACGGCGCGGCCGGCAATCTTGCCCTGCTTGATCATCTCGAGAATCACGGCCGCGGCCTTGCGCGCCTTTTCCTGGCCAACCAGGCCCTGCGACGACGCGCGCGGCTCCAGTGTGTCGGCATCGACGCCGAGGCCGCGAATGTGCGAGTGGGCGGCGATCAGGTTGAGGCCCCGGAGGTCCTTGTTGTCGGACGTAGTCAAGACGGTCTGTCTGCGGGTTAGCTAGGCACACAAAGAAAAAGCTTCGGGCGGGAGCTAGCGTTCCAACGTACAGCCATCGTTGCGGTGGTTCAGTGTCCGGTAGACCGCACAAAGTCAATTGCTCGGGATGGTCGTGGTAGAGGAGGTGACGCTGACTGAAAATCGCTGTCGACGTTGTGATGCCGTCGTCGTTGATAGAGGTGGAAATTTTTGGCTCGCTCAAAAGCGGCGCAAGGCCCCCGACACGTCGCGTCGTTTGTGCCAGGGACAGGGACCGACCGAACAGGGGAGTAGCGGTACTTTTTGCCACTACCCTGCCACGTCCACGCTGCATGTACCTCTACTCGGTGGGCTTATCGCTTATCGACCGGCAGCAAATGTGCAAATACTCGTATGTGCTGCGTTGCGCTTTCCCTTTTGAAGTTGCTGACATCCCGTCGTGAAGTTGCGGAAGGTGCGTCTACTACTCCTATCCGTTCAACAGCTGCAGTCTTTCACTATATCCCTTACTCAGCAAGAACCATCAACTCGACTCATCCTCCCTGACAGCTGCCGTATCACTTAGCGCTCACCTGCGATCTACTGGCTACCAAAGCGTGATTGCCAAAGGCTCGACTATTCCCAAAGCGGCAACACTACAACAAGCAAGAGTGAATGCCCAGCAGCACAGCTTCGTGGCCAACAATCGACTGCATCGCCCTCCATCTGCCCCGACTACGAGCCGCGACGGCCTTTGCACCGACGACGACGTCTCTGGTCGAGAACGAATATAATACGAGAACAAGATTGCCGCCACGGCGCAGATGAGCACGCAGCGTCGCCTGTTCACACACAACAACAACAACAACAACAACAACAACAACAACAACAACAGCAACACGACTACGAAAAAGGGGGCACCAGGCGCGACGGCGGCCGACACACAACCTCTTTTTCTTGCGAACGAGGGGCACGGGGGCCATGGTAGCAAAAGACCATTCGAGGCCGCCCAGATCCAGACGAGAAACCACGAACCATGCCACCACTTTCGTCAAGAGACGTCAGCCGTGATCGCTCGTCCAACTATTCGTACCGATGGGACCGCGACCGCGGACGCGACCGCGATTATGAGAGAGACCGCGACCGAGACCGCGATAGAGACCGGAGTCGAGAGCGGAGTCGGGACCGGAGCCGGGACCGGGACCGGAGTCGGGACCACGGTCGCGACTGGGAGCGGGACAGAGACAGGGAGAGGGAGAGGGAGCGGGAAAGAGAGCGCGACCGGGATCGTGACCGGGATCGCGACCGAGACAGGGACTACGACCGCGACCGTCACAGCGAACGCGACCGTGACAGGGACCGTGACAGCCCAGTAGGCGGTGTGCCACCGCTCCGGCGCAAGGCGTCTGGATTTAGTATGACCAGTGAGCTTCTCTTTTGCTGCCGGCAGCGTGTAACGCAGACGATTAACCGCAACAGTCCCAACGGGCCCCAAAGCCGATCGCACGCCTACTTCGGCCCGGCCATCGCTCCTCGGGAGCCCCAAGACGACGACAACCACCGAGCCACCACCACCACCACCACCGCCGTCATCGCGGCCCAACTTGCGCGTCGAGACGACGACGACAACGACGCGGCCCGCAGCACCGCCCAGCAGCGCCCACCACTCCGCCCACCACTCCGCGCCCCCCGCCCGGCCAACGCGTGTGTTGGACCAGGGCAAGCGGGATCTGGCGGCGCGCACGCTCGAGTCGGCCATCCGCATGACGCGCGACGCGTGCGACTACCAAAAGGAGAGCGCCATGCTGATGGCATCGGAGAAGCGGCGCGAGGCCCTGCAGCGCGGGTACCCGGACTATCCGTCGGTGGCCGAGTTCAATGCGATGATGGAGAAGCCGCGGGCGGCGCGGCAAGAGGTGGTGGCCACGGCCGACAAGCTGGCAGGCGACGTCACGAGCATGTGCAAGAACTTTGTGTCGCAGATCCTGACGCAGGTCAAGATTAGTAGCAGCGAAAGTGGCCCTCCCGAGTCTGTGATGACGGCGTCGGACAGAAAGGGCAGCATCGGCAGCGTCGGCAGCCTGGGCAGCCTGAGCGAGGAGAGCATTATCGCCAGCATCGAGGCCAAGCTCGACAGCAAGATCAAGGCGGAGATTAGCAGATCCGAGGCGCGCGTCGAGGCTCGTCTGCTGGCCAAGCTAGGCGGGCAGGACCGGGAGAAAGAAAAGGAAAGCAAAGCGAAAGCCAACGAGCAGGCCGAGGCGGTCAAGCGGCTAACTGGGGAGAATGCGCGGCTCGCGCGCGAGCTGGCGGCGCTGACCAAGGTCGTGCAGCCGCTCGACGCCGACGTGCAGGCGACCAAGGGCACGACGCGCAAGCAGCTGGACCGGCTGGACGCCGAGCTGGGCCGGCTGGGTGCGCGCGCGACCAAGCAGACGGAGCAGCTGCAAGGGCTCGAGTCCAAGGTGGCGGCGTGCGGCAGCACCCTGGCGGGCGTCGAGCCAGCACAGATGCAGTCGCTTGTTGCCTTTTTGGCGGCCGGCAAGCCCAAGCTGGAACAGGAGGTGGAGGAGCAAAAGGCGGCCACGGCCAGTCTCGAGGGCCGCGTGCAGGCGTTGGCGGCAGCGGCAGCGGCAGCCCGACCAACCCCGACGACAGTTCCGGCTCCAGCGGCGACGGCACAAACGACCACTCCGGCTGTGCCTCAAGAAACAGATTCGTTGACAACCCCCCAAGAGCCCATTGTCTTCCCCGGCGACGATTTCGAGAGCCTGCGCAACGAAATTGCCATTATCAACCAACGTCTCGGCCCCGTCGAGACGGCGTCGGGCGCGGCCCATGCGCTGGCCATGCGGCAGACGGCCGTCATGACGCAGATGCAGGCCGATGTCAAGCGCGCCTTTGAAGGGTCGCGGACGCTGTCGCGGGTGTTTGACGAGATGATCAGCACGGAGTCGGCGGCGCGCAAGGCGGACAGCGAGCGGCTGGCGGGGCTGGAGAAGCGGGTTGCGGAGTGGACGCCGGCGTCGAGTGGACAGGCTGCGGGTGGTGCTCCGTCGACCGGTGCATCAACTGCCCCTACTTCTGCACCCACTCTTGCACCGGCTCTGTCTGCCGTCCTTGCTGCCGACGGTACTACCCATCCGGCCGAAGCCAACACAGCCATGGCCTCGACACCAGCCCTGATGCTCTCGCCGGTGCCGGAAGCCCAGTCGGGCGACCTCCTCGTCGACGACGACGACAACCAGCAGCAGCAGCAACTGACCAGCCTCGACGGTGCCGGCGATGCAGCAGCAGCTACCGCCGCCACCACCACCAACAACAACAACAACAACAACATGGCCGTGGCCACCACCACCACCACCACGCACACGCACGCGTCGGCGTCGCTGGTCGACGGCCTCGTTGTCGACGTCTGCAACCTCCAAGCCCAAGCCCAGGTGGCTGCGGCCGCCATCCAAAAGAACAAGGAGGACGCCGACCTGCAGTGCGCCGCCCTGCGCCACATGATTGAGACGCTCGACATGCGCTTCAACAACCTGACGACCAAGGACCTGTTCAATGCCATTGTCGGCCACATGGAGCGCGTCGCGCCGCCGCCCACGTCGACGTCGATGCGCCACCTCGAGCAGGACATGAAGAGGGTCGTCGAGAAGCTCAAGGAGGTCGAGACCAACCTGACCAGCTACATCAACTACCAGAACAGCAACCTGAGCAGCAGCAACCTGAACAGCAGCAGCAGCAATGGGCAAATTCGGTCGGCCAGCGGGCCAGTGCCTCCGAGTGGTGCGGGAAAACGCCCCAGCGAGGCGCTCGACACGGCGGCCATGAACGCACTGCTTAACAAGCGGCGCAGGACCAGCGGCGTGGCGGCGGCGTCGCCGGGGGGGTCATCGTCATCGGGGCCGGGCAGCCGGGATGCTAGTTTCAGCCGGCCATGAGGCGTTTTGTTTTCGTTCTTTTTTTTTTTTTCTTCTCTCTTTTTCTCATTTTCTCGTTTTATACCTCTGCATATTATCGGGTGGTTCATTTGTTTTGCGAGTCGGGTTGTGTATGATAGTCAAATACAAGTCGTGAAATATAAGGCAGTTCTCATGGATGGATCGTTTGGACTCGCTGAGCACGCGCAGACGGTAATGATTGGTAGGACTGTGTCGTTTGGGGGTTCCTTTGATTTTTGTTCTTTGATTCTTTGATTTATGTCTAAATACGATTTCTTTGTTTCTTTTCTATTTTAAGTTTCTAGTGCACGGTTTAACCCCTAGGTAAATTAGCTTCTTCGACAATCATCGCGACATAGCTGCGCGAGAGCAAATTCATCAAATTGACAACGGAATTGGATTCGCTATTATCGAAAGTATGGTCAGGCGTAGCGCCGCCGCCGCGCCCTCGCGGCGCGGTCGTGGCGGTGGCTAAACGCTATTACGACAATTGGAGCGACTAGCCGATACGATCACGACTCGCCCCGACAACGACACGAATCTATCCCCCTCTCGCCGCGACAACGCGAATACAGCCAAATCCATTAAAGAATAGACTAAATTATTTGAAAACTTTATTTCCCGTCTTTTCTAGGCCAAGGGCGTTGACCTGGGGCTAGTGCGAGAGGTTGTCGAGGGCGTTATTACTACGTATAGCGAATGCGTCCGATATAACTTTTTAACTAACGAGCTCCTCGACCTCGTCCGCGGCTGTCTCCCGCCCTCTTTCCCCTTTACTCCCCCGACAACTCCTCCTCCTTCCTTCTCCGATATCCTTAAGAATACGGTCCGTACTGTTCCCGCCCGCGAGCGTGACTAGTACGAAATTACGATTCGTTGTAACGACGCCCCCGATAATATTAAGTAACGTACTTATTACGAGACTGTTTAAACTATTAGAGCCGTTTTACTTTAGGGTAACGAACTTGTAGGCGTACGTAAGCTTCTTAGTTATAACGTCGTTGTATAATTTAAGGAACCGCTCGGAGACGGCCTTCTCCTTTGGATTATAGCTATATTTAACGACCGCGCGTAGCCGTAGCGACGTATATTCGTTCTCGTTACTAAGAGGGTACTAGTCCGCCTTCTTAGCCTTTTAATAATAGAACGCGATAGTACTCTTAAAGCCTCCCTCCTATCCTTGCTTTCTACTGTTATTGTTAGAACTCGTAGTGAAAAAACCGGCTTGCTTAGGCTCTACTTGAGTAGCGTCGACGACGCGAACACGCTATATAACTACGGTTTAGGGTAGGAGGCGTAGATGTTTAACTACGAGTCGTACTACGCGGCGTTTAAGATTATACGATGCTTTAAGTACTAAACGTTCGGGTATATAGCCCGCTACTATAATAACAAATAAAGATACGCCAAGTGCTCCTTCGAAGGGTATACTATAATAGACTGCCCTAGTACGAGTAAACTTAAATGCGCTAACTACTAGTTTAACTACGAAGCTTGGAATACTAATTGCCCTAAGGCTAAGGCCGCCCGCGAGAGAGCCGTTAAGGAGTATCGCCTACGTCCTTCCCGCTTCGTATAAGGGTCCTAGTAGCGAGGGCGTACGTAGAGACTCCTGAATTATCGAAATAACTAATCTTATAGAAGGAAAGGAAAAGAGAGGGATTTGCACTCTAAAAGTTTCCCTCCCCTATATGCCTCGACCCCGCCTCCCTCG
>JANSMC010000143.1:0-58260 GCA_029299015.1 Ophiostoma montium
GTTGAACTGGCGCTCGCAGAACTTGCAGGTGTACTGGTCTCTTACTAATATTAATCGGCTTCTTTCTTTCTTTTTCCTTATTCTTTCCTTTTTCTTTTTCTATCTTATTATCTCCTCTTAATAACTTTCTTTCTTTATTACCTTACTTCCTTTCTTTTTTTTTCCAAGCCTTATTCTCCTTATCGCTTCTTTTCTTTCTTTATCTTTTTTCTCCTACTTATTCTCCGATTAGTATATTTATAACCTAACTTCTTACTTAGCTAAAATTATTCTTTTTCTTTTTCTATTTACCGCTACTATATTTACCTTTCTATCTTTTTACGCCCTTAGCTACGCGACCTTAGTACGCGATTTCGACCCGTCGTTTTAACCGGTTAATTTGGATTCCCGGGACCGAGTTTTCGGCCGTTGGCCGTTGCGTACTATTTTCCCTACTCGGCCCTATAATTTTAGCTAGTTTTTTAATCGGCCTGCCTATTATCCCGGGTACGTTAATAACTAAGTATCGTGGCTAATCGTAACCGACTTTTACGGCCTCCTTTATCGTTCGGGGTACGAGAATAGACGGATTAAGGGTATCCCGATCGAAAACTATTTAACTAGCCTATATAGGCTAGAAAGCTATATCCTTAACTAAGAGTTTACCTCGTCCTTACAAGTCTATACAACTCTTGTATACGTCCTATAAGGCCTAGACGGGCTTACGTACGTCTATCCTAAAGGCGTTTAGAATATAGAATATAAACCTAAACCTAACCCGATAATTAAAGCTACCGTTCGCGACTATCGGTACTATACCGCTATAGTCTACGACTAAAAGCACTTCTTGGCCGCCGTAGTCGAACTAGCTACCGCCAAAGTTTTTTAGTAAGACTCGTTAACGCCGAAATAGACCGCCGTACTGGCTAGCTAATACGAGCTTTTTTGTTTATACTTGGCCTAGATAGGTATCTTCGACGGTAACCCTAGACCGATTTAAGTACTAGTACCTATATAGCGTAATAGTTAGGCGTATAACCTCTATACCCTCGATAATATCCGCGTCTTTTTTAAAGAGCGGGCCGTAACGAGGGAAAATAATAACGGGGAACTCCGGCCCCCTACGTAGTTCTAGTCCCGGGTATACGCCCGGGTCTTTAAACTTATAAGGGAGGACGCGACGGCGGCGGAACTAAAGACGGTTATACTAGACGGGTAAGTTGCCGCGGTACGTTTTAAACTTAGTAACGCCGATCTAGGTCCGTTTCGTATACTAGAGTACCCCTAACGGGGACTCGTTATTAACGACCTAGATAACGCCGACTTGCCTAATAGCCGCCTAATACGTTACTAACTACCTTTGCCCGGTGCTCCGATCTAGCCCCGGAAGGGTAAGCGCTTCCCGGCGAGAGACGTCGCTAAAACCCTAGACAAGTAGCTCGTAGCCCGGTACTAAGTACGGACGACCCCGCTCCTAGCGGCCGCCCTTATAACGCCAAAGCGGCGACTAGTTATATTTAATTAGCCGTAAGTATAAACCCTTACGAGTAAAGATAATAGCGTCCTTTTTGATTAGAGTAATAAGGGTACGGTTTCTAAGTTATTATTTACTCTATCTAGTAATAATAATAGCGACGGGGATACGATCCCTACTACGCTTACGCCTAGGGTAACGGTCTAGGAGCCGCTAAATATAGGTTATATATTATTAGTACTAAACGACGCTATCTAAGCGTCGTCTATACTAGTAACGACGAGCCCGTACCTAGTAGGCGATAACTTTTTAACGAAGGTTGGACTGGATTACGTCCTAGGATAGCCGGGCTAGTTAGCCTTTTAAGCTAGTTATATAGTAAAGTAAAAGCGGGTCTGGCGGGCTAGAACGGAGTAAGAAAGGGCGGATCGGGCGGAACGGGTAGCTAAAAGACAACGGTAATAGCCGGGGCTAAAACTTCTTAGTTTTAAGAATTTTTTTTTACTTTTTTTTTTAAGTTTTTTAGTATTATTAGTTTTTTAACTTTTTTCTTTTTTTTTGTTCTTTCTTTCTTTTTTTTATTTTTCTTTTTTTTTTTCCTTTTAAAACTCTAATTCCCCCTTTTTTATTTTAATCGTTTACTTTTTACTCCTTTCCCTTTTTTTTTTTACTTACTCTCGTTTATAACGATAACAAAAAAAAAAGAGTAAAGGAGGAGTTAAGTAATAACGGAAAGACGCCTATTCTTTTTTTTTCCTGTTTTTTTCGTATTATACTCCTTTTTCTTGTTTTCTAGTTATAGTTGGTAAAGTAGTCTACCGATTACTGGATCGGGGAGGTGCTTTTGCCACTCCTTACCGCCTTCCTACAATTATAGACCAGGGCGTAATCTCCTTAAAGAGATTCCTTAAGGCTACGAAGTAGGAAAAGGAAAGGACGCATCTACACACCACAGAATTAACATCTTTGATTTATCATTTTGAGTTCCATCCCGATCAAAGCATACCCGACATCCTTATCAAGATTCCAGAGTGATACGACAAGTCCTCGTAAAGTTCTAAATCGGGCCTCCTGGCGCCCGCTAGGAGAGCCCGTACCCGGCCAGCCAGTGCACTTCCTACAGCTATAAGTTGTATAGTTGTGGTGTAGTTGGTTAGGTAGAAGGCTCAGAGCCCGCACCCAGCTCTTCGCTTTCACTAGGAACTAGTTTTTATATTCCGCGTACGACGTTAAGGCCGGTAGGGTTAACGTCGCCTAACGCGTAGTAAAGTTAATAGCCCTACGTAATAAGTCGTAAGCTACCGTATTAACGTTTCCTAGGCCCGACTTGAACAAATCCCTTTCGAATTTCGGTAAAAATACCGCTATTTATTCCCGCTCCCCTTAGCGGGCGGCTATTACCCGGTTTACGGCGTATTAACACTTATTCGGGTTATTAAATACCGAGTTTAAATAAACTAAGAATTTTTTCGGGCCTACGTTTTTATTATCCTAGAGTTACGTATAATATACGTAGGCTATTGCCTAAGCCTTAAAACCTAGGCTACGGTAAACGTAGGCTAGCTATATATCCGCGCCGCTAATTACTACCGTATCTACGCGTAGCTTGTCCCGAATTAAAGTACGCTAGTTTGCGTACTCCCGGCGGGAGCCCGTAAATAGTACTACCGTATCTAGGATAGGTCGGGGCCGCCTTTCGTAAGGTTCCGACGGCTCGGCGAAGCCACGCCTTTCCGGCCGCTACTCCCGCTCTCGGACTAAAAGTTCTACTTACTACTAAAGGGCGACGACTATCTAGCGTAATACCTCGTCGGGATACCTACCCCTAATAACCGGGGATCCGTATTTCTCTATTCCCTCTATCTCGCCGTTTTGCCGTAATACTAGGTAGTATTCTAGGCTTACTCGTACTACTTAATTCTAATTCCACGGTACTTAGGCTTAAGTATACCTACCTAACCGAAATAAAGTCGTCGAAAAAAAACGAAGATTAATTAAATATAAAGGTCCTAGTAACGAAGGCATACGTAAAAACTCCTAAATTATTAAAATAACTAATCTTATAAAAAGAAAAGAAAAAAAAGGGATTTATACTCTAAAAGTTTCCTTCCCTTATATACCTCGACCCCGCCTCCCTCGTATACCCCTGCCCTTTAGACGCCCGCGGGCGTTTAACGGTAACTACCCTTATTAAGTAACCGCCTACCGTTACGTACATTAAGCCTGAGGTCACGTGGTCCAGATCTACCCCACCGTACCCCTCGTACGCTAAACGCCCGCGGGTATCTAATAATACGTATACCCTACATCGCTATACTAGACGCCCGCGGGGGTCTAAAGGTATCCGCCCTCGTCAAGTAACCTGCCCGACGCCTCCTCACGTACGCGGTCCAGGGTCATATAACCTAGGAAAGCTCCTACCTACTAAGGTCGGCGTACGGCGTAGTCGTACGCCACGCTAGGGCCCTTGGCCCATAACAAAAGTAATTAAAATAAGGGCGGTAGTTAACTTTTACTTTAGGTAGTTAAAAGTTTCTTATTCCTAATCGGACTAAGACTATACGACGCCCTTATATTAGAACTTAAAAAAAGGCAAGGCAATAGTTATACGGTAGTCGATCCAAGTACGGTAATATACGAGAATACTTATAAAGTTACGGAGCTAGTCCAAGTTCTTCGGCGGTAGCTAGTTAACGATCGCCTTAACCTTATCCTTAAAAAGGCTCTAGCCTTTACTACCGTAAAAGTAACTAATAATAATAGTACGGGCCTAGTACTACTAAGACTTTTTTATAAAAATCGTAACGCTAACGAGCTCGTAATTAATAAGTACCTTATCGATATTTTAAATATATTCAAAGACAAAACGACGAACCCTTAACTACGCGTAAGTATTTTTATATCGAAACGTAGGCCCCTTAATAAAAATATTATTTAAAAACGGTAAATAAACTTCGAGTATTAAACTAAAAAAAATCCGGACGATAATACGTTAAAATTAAGTAACAAAGTTAATACCTCCTTAGGGTAAAGTATATATATAGAACAATCCGATCGGGGTCGTAAAAGTAATAAAATCGCGGCTTTTAACTACTAAGTCTACCTAGTTATAACCGGAAAAAAGATTAATAAACGTAAGTATAATATATATTATAAATTCTTTAAAGTAAAACTTAGTATTTAATAAAATAAAGGTATCGCGGATTATATACTTATTATAGTTCGTAGTATTATTAATTAACCGCAACCCACCATCCTTCTTTTTAACTAAAAACTACGGGTTACGGTAAAAGCTATAACCCTCCTTAATAGTACCCTTCTTAAAACGGGTACGTAGTACTTTAATAATTTAATTATAAAAAGGCTAAAGGATCGGAATACTATACGCCTAGAACGCCTCGTATAGCACCGTCCGGATAATCTAAAGGGGTATAATAGCTAGATTAACCCGACCGATATAACTAAAATCCTAAACGAGTATAGTTTCCCGGTTAGTAAAAACGTAAAATAAAAACTCGCCCTCCGTTTTAGTTAAAGGTACGCTAATTAAATTAAGTACCGATTTAAAACGATTAAAAGTTAAACGGTACCCTTGTTATGGGCTAAGGGCCCTAACGTGGCGTACGACTACGCCGTACGCCGACCTTAGTAGGTAGGAGCCCCCCTAGGTTATATAACCTTGGACCGCGCACGTAAGGAGGCGTCGGGTAGGTTACCTAACGAGGGCGGATACCTTTAAACCCCCGCGGGCGTCTGGTATAGCGATGTAGGGTATACGTATTATTAGATACCCGCGGGCGTCTAGCGTACGAGGGGTACGGTGGGGTGGATTTGGACTACGTGACTTTAGGCTTGATATACAGGACGGTGGGCGGTTACCTAATAAGGGTAGTTACCGTTAGACGCCCGCGGGCGTTTAGAGGGTAGGGGTATACGAGGGAGGCGGGGTCGAAGTATATAGGGGAGGGAAACCTTTAGAGTATAAATCCCTCTTTTTTTTTTTCTTTTTGTAAGATTAATTATTTCGATAATTTAAGAGTCTTTACGTACGTTCTCGTTACTAAAACCTATATATTTAACTAATCTTCGTTCTTTTTTCGACGACTTTATCTCGGTCGGGTAGGTATACTTAAGCCTAGGTACCGCGGAACTAGAATTAAGTAGTACGAGTAAGCCTAGAATACCGCCTAGTATTACGGTAAAACGGCGAGATAAAGGGAGTGGAGAGATACGGATCCCCGGTTGTCGGGGGTAGGTATCCCGACGAGGTATTACGCTAGATAGTCGTCGCCCTTTAGTAGTAAATGGAACTTTTAGTTTAAGAGCGGGAGTAGTGGCCGGAGAGGCGTGGTTTCGCCGAGCTGTCGGAACCTTACGAGAGGCGGCCCCGACTTATCTTGGATACGGTAGTACTATTTACGGGCTCCCGCCGGGAGTACGTAAGCTAGCGTACTTTGATTTAGGATAAGTTACGCGTAGATACGGTAGTAATTAGCGGCGTGGATATATAGCTAGCCTACGTTTACCGTAGTTTAAGTTCTAAGGCCTAGGTAATAGTTTACGCGTACTATACGTAACTCTAGGATAATAAAAACGTAGGCCCGAAAAAATTCCTAGTTTATTTAGACTTAGTATTTAATAACCCGAATAAGCGTTAGCGCGCTGTAGACCGAGTAATAGCCGCTCGTTAGGGGGAGCGGGAATAAATAGCGGTATTTTTACCGAAGTTTAAAGGGGATTTATTTAAGTCGGGCCTAAAAGACGTCGATATAGTAGTTTATAACTTATTACGTAGGGTTATTAATTTTATTACGCGTTAAGCGACGTTAACTTTACTAGCCCTAACGTCGTACGCGGAATATAAGAACTAACTTTTAGTAGTAAATTCGAATATAAATAGTATACGCTAGACGGTTTCGACTTAGTTTTATAACTATATACCGGCCGCCGGCGAATTTATAGACTTCTGCGCGGGTTACGCCTAAACGTTTAGTTACGTAAGGCTAGTAATCGTAGTCGTAATACGGCCGTCGATAGGCTTTGCTACGTAACTTATAGTAACGTTTAACCCCGACCCGCGTACTTACTTTAAGTACGGTACCCGTAGTTATATCCGGAGTATTTACCCGTAACGGGATACGGCCCGTTTAGTTACGGTATACGAGGCTTAAGTAGAAAAGGTATACTCGGACTATAAGGACGCGTCGGAGGCGTTGTAGGACGGGACTTCCGAGTTAGGAAAAGAATAGCCTTACGTTAAAGGCTTAGTAAAGGGCGTAAAAAAGATTTATAACGGGCGTAGAGGAAGTAGGTACTAAGGATAAGGGCGAAAGGTATATACGTCGACGCGGTTATTAATAACCGTTATAATATATAAGTTTTTACTAACTTAAGATACTTCGCGTTCGTTATAATTTTAAAGTAATATATAAAAAGGATAAAAGCGGAAACGTTAACTATTAAGCCCCGGAAACTTCGGTAAGTAATAGGCTAACCCGAAAAAAAGTAGTTATTTATTAAACGAGTAACGAGGGTTTAGATAAATATTATAAGCGTAAAGACCCCGGTATAAGTATACATAGTACCGGACTAGGAGGAAACGTTAATCCTAAGTAAGGGCTAGTTCGTTTACTACTATACCGTTATTAAGCCGGCTAAGGACGAGATTTTTATAAGTAAGTAAGGAATAATACTAAAAACGAAGCCCCGGAAGCGAACGGATAGTATAGTAGTACGAGTATCGACGGCGATAGTACGGCGGTTACTAAGGGCGTTTACGGTTTAGTACTCGGCGGTTACGATAAAAAACGTGTACGTCGCGCTTAAGACGAAAAAAGTACTCGCCTCGATAACGGAAATCCGGGCGAAGGTACCGAAATAGTTAAGGGACTTAGTAGAAGCGTTTAACCTTAAAGCGGTTAGAACGTTACCGCTATACCGCCCGGGCGTAAACTACGAGATCCGGCTAATTAAAAACTTTAACGGATCCGAGCCCCCGTTTTTAGTAACGTTATTATACTACCGGTTTAAAGAAAAGTTACTCGTAATCCGGAAAACTATTTTAGATTTATTAGACTAAAGGCTAATCCGGCCGAACAAGTCCTTAAGCGGTACGCCGGTATTATTCGTCCGTAAAGTTAACGGGAGCCTTTGGTTTTACGTTAACTACCGTAAGTTTAATACTATTACAGAGCGGGATACTTACCCTTTACCGTTAATTACGGAGACTTTACGCTACGTAGCTAAGTATCGCTAAGTAACTAAGCTAGACGTAATCTCCGCGTTCTACCGTATAAAAATACGGGAGGGGGATAAGTAAAAAACGGCGTTTAATACTCGTACTAGCTTTTATAAGTAGTTAGTTACACCGTTTGGCTTTATAAGTACCCCGGCGTCGTTTTAGCGGTATATTAACTAAGTCCTTTAAATTTATTTGGATATAGACGCGACGGCCTTTATCGACGATATTTATATTTACTCGAACGGCTCCCGTACGGACTACCGCGCGCGGGTACGCGAGGTAGTAGACAAGCTTTATAGGGCCGGCCTCTAGCTCGATATTAAGAAGTACGAGTTCGAGGCCTAAGCTCCGAAGTTCCTCGACTACGTTATTAGGCCGGGCCGTAGACTCGAGATAGACCCGGCCAAGGTAGACGTAATCCGGGACTGGGAGGTCCCGCGTATAGTCCGTATAGTCCGGGGGTTCTTAAGGTTTACCGGGTTTTACTAGGAGTTTATCCTTCGTTACTCCGAGTATACGTCCCCCTTAACGGACTTAATAAAAAAAGGAGCTAAGTTTGTATAAACGTTAGAGTACGAGGTAGGCTTTTAGGTTTTAAAAAAAGTGGCTACGGAAAGCCTAGTACTAGCGGTATAGGTTTCGGGGAGACTTACGAAAGTAGAAGTAGATTTATCGGGGTATACTTTAGGGGCCGCTTTACTATAAAAGTAAACGGACGAGGCGTAGTATCCTATAGCCTATTTTTCGAAAAAGTTTACGCCGGCGGAGTATAATTACCTAATTTATAATAAAAAGTTATACATTATTATTATAGCGATATAGGAGTAAGCGCCGGAGCTAAAAAAAGAACGTTTTAAAGTATTTACGGATTACCGAAACTTATAATAGTTCCTAGGCCGCCGCTTATTTAGCGAGCGTTAGATACGGTAGGCGGAAGATTTTTTAGTAATAGACTATATTTTAATTTACTAGCCCGGGCGGCTATAACTATTATTAAATACGCTATCCCGGCGGGACTAAGATATATTAGTAGATAACGGCGACGACCGGCGGGCCGAATGAGAAGTATAGTTTTTTATAGAAACTGTAGGGGGATTAAGGATAACCGGGCCCCCGTCGGATAAGGCGTTTTAGTTAACTGTCGTAGTTTTAGTAGGGTAGGTAGTACGGGCGGATAAGGACGGTCTCGGGGAGATAAGTAAAGAGCCGACTAGCGAGTTAAGGTTACCGTTCGTAGACGACGAATTAACGGCGTTATAGTATACGTCCCTTAAAGCTAACCGTTAGTACTAAAAGCTCCGGGACGCGATCTAGAAAAAGGACGATACGGTACTAAAGAAATAAGGGCTGAACTTCGAGTTAGTAAAGTTCCGGTAAGATTCGGAGGGCCGGGTAATTTAGCAAAATCGGTTTTAAATCCCGTTTAGGGAGCCCCTCCGTACGCGTCTAATCTAGGCTATCTATAACTCGAGACTTACCAGGCATCTAGGTAAAGAAACTACGCGGACAGTAATCTCGAAGTCGTACGTCTAGCCGGTATTAATAGCCGATATACGGTAATTCGTAAAGAACTATTAGCGCTATCGCTAAATTAAACCGTAACGGGATACTAAGTAAAAGCTTTTTAAACTACTCCCCGTTCCGGAACGGCCGTAAAACGAGTTCTCCGTAAATTTTATTATTTACTTACCGATTAGTAAAGGATATACTAATATTATAGTAATTACGGACCGTTTAAGTAAAGCGGTAGTATACGAGTTAATACTAATAATTAAAGTATTAAAAGTAGTAAAACGTCTCCTTAACGGCGTTTTCTAATACTACGGCTTACTAACGACGATCGTATTCGACCGCGAGGTATAATTTATAAGCGACTTTTAGGCGGAGGTTTGTAAAGCGTTAAGTATTACGCGCTAGTTATTTACGGTATAGTACCCTAAGACGGACGGAGTAACGGAACGGGCGAACTAAGAATTAGAAATCTACTTTCGCGCTTTTACTTCCTTTTCGTAATCGGATTAGGTTTAGCTACTCTTATCCGTTATAGTCGCCCTAAATAACCGGGTTAGTACCTCGACGAAGATGTCGCCGTTTTATATACTCTATAGCTACTATATACCGGTAATCGACGAGCCGGTATTAGAGGCCCGACGGCTAGCCGTAGTATCCGGCGACGCGCTAGTAAAAAGATAGCGTTAAGGTACCGTATACGCGTAGGCGAGTATAAAGGTCGCCTAGGAAATATAAAAAACCTAGGCGAATAAGTACCACTAGTACGTAAGCGTATTTTAATAGGGGGAGCGCGTATAACTCCGGATACGTTACGTTAAAACCGTACGACCGGTAAAAAAGCTAGACTAAGTAGTATTACCGTACCGCGTAGTACGTATAGTAAGTAACTACGCCGTAAAACTAAATATACCGAAGGGGATTTATCCGGTATTTTACGTAAGTCTAGTCCGGCGTAGCGACGATAACCCGTTCTTAAGCTAGCGGGTAGACTATAACGAGCCGTCGCCATTAACCGTAGACGGTTATAACGAGTACGAAGTAAATAATATTTTTAAGTACCGCCGGAAAGGCCACGGTTAGTAAGTATACGTAAAATAAACCGGGTACGCTACGCTAAATTAAGAGCCGTTAAAAACGATATAAAAGACTACGGCCCTGGACGAGTACGAGGAGCGGGTATACCCCCCGTAGCGGAAGGCGCCGGGAGGGGGGAAGTAATATTATAGGCTAAGGGCCCTAGCGTAGCGTACGACTACGCCGTACGCCGACTTTAGTAGGTAAGAGCTTTCCTAGGTTATATAACCCTGGACCGCGTACGTGAGGAGGCGTTGGGTAGGTTACTTGACGAGGGCGGATACTTTTAGACCCCCGCGGGCGTTTGGTATAGCGATGTAGGGTATACGTATTATTAGATACCCGCGGGCGTTTAGCGTACGAGGGGTGCGGTGGGGTGGATCTGGACTACGTGACCTTAGGCTTAATACACGTAACGGTAAGCGGTTACCTAATAAGGGTAGTTACCGTTAGACGCCCGCGGGCGTCTGGAGGGTAAGGGTATACGAGGGAGGCGGGGTCGAAGTATATAGGGGAGGGAAACTTTTAGAGTGTAAATCCCTCTTTTTTCCTTTCCTTTTGTAAGATTAGTTATTTCGATAATTTAGGAGTTTTTACGTACGCCCTCGCTACTAGGACCCTTATAACGTATAGGTTTAATATCCTACGATACCGTTACTACTTTAAAAATACGAGTTTTCTTTACTATACTAGAGTCGTTATTCCTTATCCTCGCGTCCTTTATTATATAACTAACTAAAAAGATATAAATCGGCCGTTAAATAATAAAAAAAAGGTATATAATAAACGGTATACCTAAAAGAAAAGTATCGTCGAAAGGATATTTAGTCTTTAAAAAAGGAAATTCCGTATTATCCGAGCGATTACTTTTAAATACTACTTAAGGTAATAAATATAACTAATTTACGTTATTATAGCGTTATACAACTTTATTATTATAAACGATAAACGGTACGTAAAGAATATAGCGAGGGAAATTAATAAATCGGCTAGTAGGAATACAGTACGCGTAATTTATATATAAAATACATTCTAGCGTACTCGTCGCGTTATTCGGCTTAATTCTAAGGAGACGAGGGTTATCTTTACCCGTTATATAAAAATTTGATTTTAGAAATATTTCGGAGTTATTTTGAATTTATAGTATAAAAAAAAATGTTTATATAAATCTAAATATAAAAAATTAAAGCGAGTTTATTCTAATTATATACTAAATATATATATAAAATAAAAAACTTTATACTTAGCCCAACTACTTCTTTATTAAAGTCCTTTTTATTTTTTAACCCTTAAGGGTTATTTATATAATCGCATTTCTTCCTTTATCAAGCTTCTAGATACAAGTAAGAATTTTATCTAGTATAAACTCCTTAGTAAAGCTTTCTTATATCTCCTTTATCACTATCTCCAAATACGTCTTACTAGGTACTTTATAACGCTATACTATACTTTGAATAGTAATAATAACTTGTACTAGTAAGCTTAGACGAGTAGCTTTTACACCGCGATAACTACTACTACTAGCCGAAAAAGTACTTTTTTCGACTATAGAGCTTACTTATAAATCGAAGTAATTATCCGGATTATAAATATTAAAGCGCCGCTTTAATACTTTGTTACTAGGGTACGGAGTTATAAAGGGGACGGGTAAAAAAGGAAGGAAGGATAAAGGGGGCTTTTCGAGTAGTATATATAATATACGAGGGCTAGGAGTTAAAGTTTGACTATACTACTAGACTTAATCGTCGGCCGTATTTATAATAAGATTAAGTATAATTTACCGGGTATTTCGGCCTTCTAGATATACGAGCTTTTCTAGTAAAGCGATATTTTTACTAATAGCTACTTTTTTAGTAAATATATATTTATAGACTAAAAAATCCCCAAGGGCAAAGTTTCGAAACTAAAAATTACGTTTATTATTACTATTTATTAAAAAAAACTCCGACTACTTTTCTTTACTATCGTAGTATATAACTCTAGTACAAAGATTATAAAAGACTCCTAATTTTTTAGTAAAAGTCGCCCAAAGGTGGTATCTTTTTTTTTTACGGTCGAATTTATCTTTAATTTTTTTTTCGTTAAGATTAATAAACTAGTACGAATACTACCTCTTTATCTTTTTTATTACGAAGTAATACGTATCCTTTATTATAAAAGTTTTTACCGAATTTATTAAACTATTATTCCTAGCTTTAAAGTATAACTTTATTATCGACGCCGTTATTTTTAGTATAAAACTAATTTTCGTCGGCGGTACGCTACTAATAGCCGTATCGGTACTTTCTTTATTATCGAAAGCCGCTTATATAAAGGTAAATTGGGGAGGGCTCGAAGTACTAGACTAGTCGATATTAATAAGTAGTAGACGCTACGTTATTACTTATATAGATCTATCGGCAAGGAGTAAAGACTACGAGGGCTCGGTAGAAGCGGCGCCTAGCGGACGAGGAGGAGACTCGATATCGGATACGTCCGACCCTTCCGACTACGTAGTATAGCGTATACCGGCCATAGGAAATACCGTTATACGCTAAGGACCGTATAAAGCCGAAAGACCCGGGGATAGGGCGTTAGAAAAGAAGATTTACGACTCCTCGTTAGCGTAGTAGTCGAATAGCGATAGTTCAGTAAAAAGAGGTGTAAATTCGATAAAACTACCTCGCCGTACTAGTCGACGAGATAGTAGAGTAGGTGAATCAGGCGACTCTAAGAAATAGTTTTCCGCATCCATTGTAAAGTTTCAGCTATAACGGGCATCACGATACGGGTTTAGGTATAAAATGTATACGTAAAAGTATTGTCTTTGCCAAAAATACGAAGATAAGATCCATAGGATAAGAAATGACTAATCTATCCCCGCCACCTCGCTTTTCTAATAGAAGTCGTTAATTAAAAAGGTACCTCTCCTTAGGCCTACATGCCTGTACAAATGAAGTCTAATCCCAAAATGGATTTTCTTGCTTATGAGCAAGAAATTGCTTATGAGCAAGGGATACGCATCAGGCCCTTGATGCTTTTATAAACTGAAGTAGCCATTGAAAGACAACTATGTGCAGAGTACGTGACAGCGGGACAGATATGCGGGTTTAGCGTGACTCGCAAGACGCGCAACTCTGATTGATCGCCATCGTCATCTACAAAGTATGCCAGTTCACTGAACCGAGAGATACTCAGTGCAGCTGGGCTGCCTTGCTTCGCCCGGTCGGACAACAAAGCGTTTTGTTGGTCTGCATTCAGACGCGCCGCCAGGCGGTATGCCGAAGGTGGCCGCAGCCCGGCAGCGCCACTCAATCGGTCAACGTTGTTGGAGGCCCGTTTGTGATCGGCCGGATGGGGGATTGACGGTGGTTGGTCGGACATGTAAGGATGAGAGCAGAGTGGTCCACTTTTAAGAGGCATTTTCTGACTCTGACTGGCCTGTTCTGCTGTGGTGTGTGGGTCAGTTGTTTCATTATGTAATATTTCACTGCGAAAGCTCGTCGTTTGCTCGTATCTCCTTTGTTTCCTCGTGATTCTCTTTCTACAGCTTCAAGTTTGTGCGATCTTGTATTGTGGAAGGGTCAATCTGCTGGCACTTTAGCAGTCGGTCCCTGCGGAGGTGCATCGCAGACCGGGAATCGCGGGAATCAGCATCGTCACGTGAACAAAATGGATAAAAATAGAAGGGAAAAAAGGTTACGAGTATTATCGACATCAGTATGGGATACTGCAAGTATCGGCGCAAAGTGTCGGTGAAGACCTGCACTGCACTTGCAGGTCTATGCGTATGCGGTGTGGGTTTCTTGTTTGTTTTGATTCTGTCTCTTTCTGTAAAACCTTTCTGTAAAACATGTTTGTCTACGAGGATACTCCGGCATGCCATGCCCGAAAGAGGCAAGCCTGCGTAAACATGTCTTGACTGCGCCTTTGCATCTCTCTCCAGTCTCACCGCTTCGCGGTGTGACGTCGGGTGGCTTGGGTGATGAAGCTCGTATTCAGTAAGCTCTTCTCATCCCTTTTGATTCTATTTGTAGGTACTCGTGGTGAGGCAAAGAGGCAAGGGTAATGCAATGACAGGAGAACTGTTGAATAGCAGTGGATGTGGCAGTGAATATGTACAAATTACGAGTAAACGTGGATGTGGATGTGGATGTGGCGTTGAAACCAATCCAGATGACGTTGCATCTGAAAAGTGTATCCAACTGGAAGCCTCATTGGGTACGCCTCTTCACCTCTGCGTTGCATCTGAAGACGTCATCGGCGAGCCTCCACCCGTTGCACACAAAACACGAGCATGGAGGCAAGTTACTTGTGCGTCATAGCAGCTGTGCGCCATTGTGTATCCCCCCATACTATTGCCATACGTCTGTGATGGTGTGTCGCGATGCCCGTTAGCTATCCGCAGGCTGTCCCGGCCGCTCTGTGCTCTTGTTAGGATAGCTCTGTGACTGTCGAGTTTCGTGCGATGTGACTTGGGAGCTCACTCATTGCGTCTTCTAGACTCGAGTTCTCACTTGGTGCGACCGGCTGATAGCAGACATGGCAGTCATGAAAAATTGCCGATTGAAGACATCATATCATATCATGAGAGATGGCTCTCCGTAGATCAAGATGGCGATGTGCTACTGCTCAAGTACAGCAAGTGCTGCACCCACTAAATCCGCCCACCGCCTCTGCATCAGCATCATGACCCACTTTATGCGTTTGTACGGAGTGCTCGTACGACGACAACGAGCGTTGATTGGTTGGCTTTCTGAAGTGAGGCGCTTTATGATGGCGGACGACAAGTTGAAAGTTCACCGAAGGATATTTTGTCACATTCCCTACTTGAGATTGATATGACATGCATTGATAATTCAGGACCTGAATGGAGTTTGACTGTATTTTGTTCTTGCAGTATTTTTTTCATTAAAAAGTCTTACTTTTTTTGTACTGTTGTTATTCTCATCAATCATCAATCAAAATGTGGGTTCGAATGTCAACAAAAAGCAATGCAGTCGTAACGCCAGAGGCAGGTACTTCACTAATCAGATCATGGGTTCTTTTTACTTCATGATATCTCAAGATACAACTGATCAAATTGTAGTCACAAAGTCAGAGCCAGTGCCATTAAATGCCTGTATCGTATTGAGCCTCATTAGCATCTGCTCGTGCATCACTAGCATCATCATACCGTCTTATTCTATGTAGCATATGATATGTCGTTCAGATACATAATATTGTGGTACATCTGTTCTACCTATCATATACCGAGAAATACCAAGTACTGAGTACGTGTGGCCCTCACACGGATGGCACCTCTCTCATTTTTGTTTCAGAAGCTGATGAACAGACACCCTACTGAATACTTACAAGTACTCATACCACATTGAGACACCGAAGATGAAGCAGCTATGATGACGGTCCAATCTGAAAACAGCCCGACCCCAGACAAGTATTCATAGAACAGTTGATGGAACGATATGAAACTCGCTTGTCGACAGAGTTGTGATACAGGAAGCCCCTGTGAACAAGAATTATGTACGAAGTAAACAGAATGTACACTGTACTCTGGTACTTGTACTCGCACATCTGATAGCTCCTTCCCCTTCCTGCAACTCGGCGCTTACAGAATTAGTCACCCACAGAGCACAGAGCACAGAGTGTGCTGTCTGCGTGCTTTGTACAGATTCTCATCACAGCCGTCGCACTGGACCAATCACGCACGAGCACTTGTACGCTGCCTCTCTGGTCCTCTGCAGACTTTCCCCCATGTACTGTACGAGTAGGATCGTTTTTTGGGCACACCCGCTGGGGCCAATGAGAGGCCGGCATTAACACCGGCAAAGCACATGCCCCACTTTTCAACATGTAGACGGGGGCGTGTGGGCGCTTAACGACGTTTTTGCCTTTGTCCATACGGAGAATGTTTGATAGAAGGGATTCAAAGAAGATTACGATACTAGAGATGGCACACGTGTATGAGGGAGAAAATGTAAAAATAAGGAAGCAGGAGATATTGATCACTGAAGGAGAGAAGTAGAGAGAAATAAAGAAAGAAAGAAGAGGAAACGAAGAAGAAAAAAGCAAGCATGATGAAAAAGAAAAAAAGAAAGAGATCGCCTTCACATCCTGCTCCCCAGTCCCCTCGGCACACCTCCGTTCCGGGCGGGCAAAGGTCACCGGAGCAGACAGGAAGCCTGTCACAAAGGCGGGGGGCGTGTCGATATCTAATGATAATATGTACGAGTACAGAGAGTGTGCACTTGCAAAACCCCAGAAAAACTGCAGACCATGTGCTGTGTGATACCCAGCTGCAGTAGTGTCTGGCCATGTCTACGAGTACGAGTACTCCATACTCGTCATCGGCTCGTTGCGCCTTATTTCTTCATCGCCGGATCGCCTGTCTCACCGTTCTTTTGGTCGTGGATAACAGGCAAAGTGACTCGTTCATTGCATGTGGTATCGTGGAAGCTATTGCAGGAAAGCAGAAAAATATAAGCATAGACCAAAGATAACAAAAAAGCACATATCCTCCCAAGTACAATTCTGGCTAAACATTTCAAACTCAAATAGTCAACAAAGGAAAATAGTGGCAGAGGAAAAAAGGACAGAAAAGGAAAAACGTAAAGAAACAAGAGAGTGTGGTAGATACGGAAACGCCGTCCCGCCGACTCCAAGAAGCGTATGCCCTGTGCCGCCTCGGAGAGTATGCCCGTCGTGAGTGCCGTGATTCATGTTTTTTTTTTTTTTTTGTTGTTGAAATTAGAATTTGTTTTGATTAGTGCTCGTCGCACTCAATTTTCCGCTTCTTGCCCTTGGGCGCGGCCTGCATCCGCGGCGTGTAGGTGACGGTGCGCGTGACGACTTCGCGAATGTGGCGGATGCTGCTGGCCTTGCTGCTGGCCGGTGCTGTCGCGGTGGTGGCCGACGTGGCTGCGTTGTCGGCCGTCACAATGGGCGCAGTGGCCGGTGTCGTCGACGGCGGCTTGGAGCATTTTGCACAACACGCGGCAGACGACGGCGCCTTGGGCGACGCAAACTCGGCATACCGCGCCTTGAGGGCCGACTCCCAGTCAAACGGCGACGCCATGGTCGACTTGGCACTGAACGGCGTCCGGATGGGCGAGTTGACCTGGCTTGGGGGATGGTGGTGGTAATTGCTGCGAGCGGCGGCGGCGGCGGCGGCGGCGGGTGACGACGGCGGCATCTTGAGGCTGGGAAACGTCGTGCGGCCGACGGCCGGGGCCGACATGGGAAAACTGTGACGGTTGGCGGCGGCGGCGGCGCTGCCCAACGGGCTCGCCGGGATGCTGGTGTCGATGCGCGCAATCTTGGGCGACTTGCGCGTGCGCTCGTGCTGGCAGCTGCATGGCGCGCTGCAGTCGGAGGCGGAGGCGGTGCTGGTGCTCGAGGCGGCTGTCGACGGGCCGCTGTCGAGAGCGTCGTCGTCGTCGTCGTCGTCGCCGGCTGAATTTTCGACACCGGTGCTATCCTCGTCGGATGATGATGACACCGACGACGTGGACGACGCAGCTGCTGAGCTGGCCGTCTTAACAGGACCGGATATGGATGCCCGGTGCAGCATGCGAGGACGAGCAGCAGCAGCAGGCTGGGTGGTGGGTGCAGGCGGCAGACTGGAGCTGGGACCGGGCGTGATGGGACTGTGCATTTTTAAAAAGTCCATGTAGGCAACGGGCGGCGAGATGGGCGTCTTGATGAGGCCCTCTTCGGTCTTGATGGCCACAATGGGCGACTGCAGCCCGGCCGACGAGAGCCCCGACGACGGCAGCCCGGCTGACAGGAGACCGGCCGAGGGCAGGCCGGCCGAGGGCAAGCCGGCCGCCTCGCGCCAGCTGGCGTGGATGGCCGAGTGCGGCGTGCGGACCGACGCGGCCGACTTGAGAGCCTCGGCGGGGAACGAGGCGGTCGTCGGCGTCGTGAGGGCCAGAGTAGGCTTGCGGGAGGACATGATTGTGGTGGGGGGGGGGAGTTGTACGAGTAGAAGATCTTGAGAAGATCAAGTCAAACAAATGACTCGACGGCTGTCAGGAGCTTTGTCTTGTAAAAGGTAGAGGTAGAAGGAGGGAGGGAGAGAGAAAGACAAGAGACTGGCAGTTGAAAAGAAGAGAAGGAGAAAGGAGCGGAGAGAAAAGAGGAGAAGAGCGAGATATTAAAACCAGATCGTCGAGGCGGGATCAAGTACATATAGGGAGAGGGTGTGTGAGTGTGTGTGTGTGTGCGGGAGCCAGGAAGACGGGAGGGAGGCTCGGAGGCAAGCGCCAGCAGCAGATGTATCAATAAAGGGAAGAGGCCTGCACACTTACACAGGGGGTACGGAGGAGAGCCACGGGCGGCAAACATATGAGCCAAAGAAAAAAGGGAAAAAAAAAAAAAAAAAACAGAAAGAGAAAGAGAAAACCACCTACGACTACTCCGTATGATGTACATGCAGCGTAGTAGACGACGGGCGCCTGGTCGTGTCTCCGGCAGCCTATGCCGCAGTCGTATGGGAAGAGGGTGTGAACAGGGCGTCAGCGAAAGGATGCGCGTCCAGAGAGGGTGTGTGCACAGCGAGCCGTCTCGAGTCGAGTGTCGGTCGGTCGACTTACGAGTACTCGTACATTTCCATACGAGTATCACCCCCCACCCTTCCGGGCGCCAAAAGAAGGAGCACAGAAGAACACTAAACCACTCGTAGAGGAAACTTTCAGGAAACCTCAACCCAGAGGACTGGTCTAGGGGGGGAAAACGACCAGGGTCGTCGGGAGAGGGCCCCAAGCCGACCAGGACGGTTTCGCGATTCTGTTTGGCTGGTGGGTGGCCGTGTCCGCTGGCTTTGCCGCCGGGGCCAGGCTGCCTGCTGCTGTCTGTTGTATCGGCCCCGTTTGATTTTCTCCGTTTTGGCCTTTTGACGCCCACTGCACCCTGGCAGGCCCTCTTTTGCCATGCACTTGACTGGACGCGGTAGGGGCTAGCAGGGGGGGTGGGATAACGAGGCCGGTTGTGAAATGGCGAATGAAGTGGTGGACTTTTGGAAGATTGGAAGATGATATGAAAATAAAAGGAAAGAAAATAAGGAAAGAAGAAAAGAAAAAGAGAAAATCAAAAGAAAATCAAAAGAAAGAAAGAAGATGCATGAGAAACAAATTGCACAACTCAGACTGCCTGCGAGCCTGCCAGGCGGTAGTGCTGTTGACGCCATGCTGGGGCTCGCAGTCACAGCACACAGCCTGACCTTCGGCGGCAAGCAACGAATAGCGGCCATTGGCTGGCTGCTGCTTGCCCCGACGGAGTAAGCGTACAAAGTAAGCGTGTGCACAATGCATCCTACGCTGTGATATGCAGTATGCAAAAAGGCAAAAGGATCCTCTTGTGCACAAATTCGAGCTAGTGTCGTGTTCCCGAGCTCATGGCATGGGCCAATGAAACACGGGTCAGGCGTGTGGTCTGTGACGAGGTGATGTTTTTTTTTTTTTTTTGCGGGAGAGGCGAAAGAGGTAAGCAAGGCGATTGTTGCCGCCCAATACAAAACGAAACTGCTGACAGACGCCAGCGGCCAGACTGGAGAAGTAGAGGAGATGCGTAGAAAAGAAGTGAGAGATCTGTGCAGAGAAAACAAGAGCAGCGAAAAAAAGAAAAACAGAAAAAGAAAAAGAAAAGAATGAAAAATAAATAAAGCACAATGTAAAAAAACACAGTTCAGACAACAGCATCGTGACCGCATCTCTGACCTGTACTTTTCTTCTGCTTTTTTCTGCGTTTCCCTGCGTTTTTCTGCTTCATCTGCTCGCCTCCATTGGCTGGCTGCATGGCCGTGGACCAGCGGCCGCTGTCGAGGCCGTTGTTGTCTTTCTGCTCTGCCCCCATTTGTCGTCTGCTCGCGCTGTGCGTCTTCGGTGATGTGAAGCGGCCGCATGAAGGCGGCCACGCCACTGTTTTGATTCTTGGCGTTGTTTTTTTCTCGTAGTAGCTCTGTAGCTCTGCTGGTGACCGCTTGTGGCCTGCAGCTTCAACTCCACGAAGACAGTAAACAGACCCAGAGATCGGCGGCAAGAACCGAAACTACCAGACGACAACGACGACCGGCATATGTCGTGTCCTGCCACGGCTCAGCCAACCAAACACCCGCCATGCAATCATGAGACCAAAATGTGAACAAGTGATTGGCGACGAGAGCATCGGACCGGGTCTGGCCACATTCTGTATCAGGCCTGGCCACATTCTGTGTCAAGCTGTCGGCCATCAAGCCATCGGCCTGTATAGGAAAGGGCAACAAAGGCAACAAAGGCAACATAGGCCAACAAACGCTGTAACGTAAAGAAAACAAACGCTGTAGCATCGAGAAGCAGACTCATCCAGCCAGTGATACTTGGGCGTCAAGAAGGCCTTTTCAAACGACCCAGTATGGCACCCGTTGCCGCCACCAGCACGGATAGGCCAGGTAGACGGCAAACTATTCCACATGTCTGGTCTCTGCACTTTGTCTGTCTCCTCTGTCGCGCTTGCTGCTGCTTTGCCGGGCATTGGGTTCGCCCGAGCTTACCCAGTCACCAACCATGACCACCGACGGTCGCCCGATGCTACCATGTCTGCCCATGGCCAAACCGCTTTTGTCTCGACTAGGTGTTGGTCACCCTCGTATTTCTAAACCGCGCTTCAGCTGCTAGCTGCTGCCTGTTGACCCTAGCCTGTTGATCAGAGGTCCTGAGTCGTCACAGTTCTCTTGGACCATCACAGTCGCGCTTGTCAAGCGCTGCCGGGCAAACTCGAGCGAGAGGAGACCAGCACCCGGCCGTATCGTCTTGTCCCCTGCCACGGCGCTTGTCTCATGCTCGTCTTTCCGCTGCCATAACCTGATTGGCATCTCTGTCCTGCATAGAGACATCACCCCCTCCGCACCCGCGTCGCCTTGGCCACCGCATGGCACACCGCCACGCGCACGCCCGCCCCCGCCAGCACGTCGATCCACATGCGCTGCGTGTCGCTCAGGCGGTCGTTGGCGCTCTTGACCTCGCTAAAGAGCACCTCGGGCGCCGGGTCCGTGCGCCACAGCAGCAGGTCCGGCAGGCCGCCGCCGGCGCCGCGCTGGCGGTACTCCTGGGCCAGCATCTTGCACACGAGGGCCAGCGCGTCGCCGCGGAAACAGGCCGCCAGCTCGACCATGTCGTCCAGCGCATAGTCCCAGCGCAGGCCCACAATGCACGTGCGGCGGCTTGCGTGGGCGTCGTGCACGGCGCGCACGAGGCCGGGTGCCGCGCCGTTGGCAATCTCGACGAGGCGGCGGTTGATCTCGGACGCGCGCGCGGCGTAAAACACGTCGGTGTGCAGGTCCAGCGGACATGCCTGGTAGGCCGTCTGAAACACGTTGGGCACGTACAGGAACAGCACGTCGTAGAACAGGTAGGCAAACAGCGTGCGCACAATGCCGCCCTCGGCGTGGTAGCCCTTCCAGCCGTGGCGCCGGTAGTCGCTCAGGCACATGTCCTCCACGGTGCACTCCCTGGTGGCGGCGTCTTCTCCCTCCCCCTCCTCGTCGATCCACACCGTCCGCTCGCCAACGCGTGCCCTCGCCCCCGTCCTCGCCCCCGCCCTTTGCGACCACACGCCCGCGGCCGCCCGCTTGACCACCTGGATGCCTTCAACAAAATGCTCCTCGGGCGCGCGCAGCCGCAGGTGGCCAAAGTCGTGCTGCAGGCGCCGCGGAATGCGCAGGCGCCGCTCCAGCTTGACGATGCGCTTCTGCAGGTCGTGGTGGAAGATGACGTGGCAGTCGCGGTCCTCGAGCGCGGCTGTGCACGTCGCCAGGGCACGCGACCACCAGAGCTTTTTTAGCTGCTCCTCCGTCCGGTTCTCGTCGTCGCGTGCAGGATCCGCTGCGTCCACCGCCGCCATGTAGCGCTCCTCGATCAGGGCCTTCCGCTGGTACCACGCGCCACGACGCGCCAGGTGCAGCAGCCGCTGGCCCAGCAGCTCGCCCAGCAGCGCGTGCTCGCGGCCGTACTCGTGCAGGCGGCCCAGGCAGTAGGCCGCGTAGTGCGCGACACGCGTCAGCACATGGGCCGCCTTGAAGCGCCGCAGATAGCCGTGCTCGTCGTACGCGTCGTACGCGTTGTCGTCGAGGGCGTTGCGCTGTGCTGCGGCGCTGCGTTCTTCAGCCTCGACCAGCCCGCGCCAGTGGTCGCCGATGCTGTCAAACAGCGCGACAACCTGCCGATGGCCGTCGTCGCCGGGGTGGCCGTCGGCCGTCAGGATCTGGTCGACGCGGTACTGCAGGCGCAGGGCCTCTTCAAAGTCGAGCAGCTGCTGGCGCGACGCGAAAATGTTGGCCGTCCGCGACACGACGTACTCGGGAAAGTGGCGCTTGGACATCTTGGCCAGCACAATGGTGGTCAGCGATTTTTCCGTCCACTCCGACGTCCGATAAAAGACGAGGTGCACGCGCTCAAACAGCTTAAAGACCGACGGACAGATGCGGATGCAGGACCCCGTGATCGCCATGACCTTGGCCGTCAGCTCCTCTTCGCGCCCCGAGGTAGTCGTGGTGCTGCTGGTGCTGCTGCTGCTTCGTCGCAGTGCCGGCGCCGGCGGTCGAGACGCCGCCACCGCCGACATGAGCGTCGTCTGCTTGGTTGTGACGCGCACAATTCCCGCCTGCAGCTCGGCCTTGGACTTGCCGACGGCCTTGATCTGCTTTGCCATGGCCTTGAGCTCGCCGAGCGACAGCAGGCCCACGACCTCGTCGACAGAGACGTCGGCATCGTCGAGCGACTGGGCAAAGGAGAAAGAAGACGGCCCCAGCGACCAGTCCTGCGGCACGGCACTCGACAGCGCCGTTGGCTGCACGTCGTTGTCGTCGTCATCATCACCACACGCTGAGATGTCCCTCTCCTGCTCCAGCGTCGCCACGGCCTGCGCGAGGTCGCCAATGTCGGAGCGGTAGTCGAGCCGCTGGACGCGATGCCACGCTGCCTGCTTCCGCAAAAACAGCCGCACATACAGGTACTTGGCCTCGTAGTCGAGCAGCCGCCACGCCGCAAACACGGCCTTTTCGCGGCCGGTAAACAGGTGCGCCTCCTGCTCCAGCACCGTGTCCAGCGCAATGTTGAACGCGTCGACATAGATGGAGCTGCGATAGAGCGTGGGCTGTTTGTTCTCGTCGCCGTCGTCGCCAACGTCGTCGCCAACGTCGCCGCCGTCGACCCCGCCGCCAATCACGTCATTGAGCGACTCAATGGCGCCCAGCGGCTCGTCCGCGACAAAGCCACCGTAGCCGTTGCCAACAAGGCCGAGGTCGCCGTCGACACCACCACTGCTCTCGACATCCTCCTCCTCCTCCTCCTCGGGAGAACTCTTGGTGGAGGTGCGGCGGCTGGTCGACGACGGGCTATCCTTGTCTGGCTTGTCGTCGTCGTTGTCGTCGCCGGCGCCATCTGTCTTGACTCGTTTCGCCCTGCTTCTGCTGCTGCTGCTGCTGTCGCTAGACAACGGCGTACGCCGAACAAGATACTTTTCCATGGTGGGCCATTGCTACTGCCATACAAGCAAATTCTTCTGTGCGTACTCCGTAGATGCTCCTTCCCGTTCCCGTGAAAAAGCCCAACGCCGCTGCGGGGCGCTGGCGCGTTCTCGACTAAGCCACTTCACCAGGCACACACGTAGTCACATGACCGTCAGCACGCCTAACACACCTATACGGAGTACATCCAACCTGCACGTGCCATCGCCATCGCATCGCAACGCCATCACCGTCGCGTCTGCCCTTGACAAGACAACCCTCGCTCAACCACCACCACACAATGTCCGACGCCGACCGCGACAACACGCCCGGCCCGGCCAAGGACGCCGATAGCGTCGTCGGTGACACCGCCATGGGCGACGGCCTGGATGCGCCGTCGCCGGCAGCAGCAGCAGCAGCAGCAGCAGCAGGAGGAGGAGCAGCAGGAGCAGCAGCAGCCGGCCACCGGACGAGCACACCGATGCGCAATGTGACAGGGAATACGACAGCCACCATCACCGGCGAGAGCAGCAGTAGAGCCGCCTCTGCCCTCCCCGAGCCGTTTGCCATCCCGCCCACCGTGCCCGTGGCCGGCGCGCCGGTACGAAAATACATCAATGCCAACGTCACGGGTCCGCTGCTCGAGGGCATGAAGAAGATTGCAGTTGAGCAGTATGTTTGGTCGACATTCTTCTTTTGTCAGTCTACTAACAAAACAGACCACGGGATCCTCTGCGGGTGCTGGGCGAGTTTCTGCTGGAAAAGTCGAGACAGATTGAGGGCACACAGTAGGTGGGCAAGGTTATTGCTATTGAAAGGTGAACGGAACGATACCAAAAGGCACAAGATACCACAACGAATTGATCATTTCACATCCTACGGAAAAGCGGTTTGATTGACGTAAAATCATATTCAGGGTATTCGCTACTCTGCCAAGCAAAACTACTACTACTCGTCGTCGTCTGGCCTGCAAAACGCCTGCAAAAAGGGAAACTGCCTCGCGCTGGCCTGGCTGCTATTAATAAGCGACCAGTTCTCGGCACGGCGGATGTGCTGCACAAACCCGGGGCTGAGCCCAAACACCGTTTGTTGTTGTTGTTGTTGTTGTTGCCCGCAGCCGTCGCCGGGTTCTGGCCGTCGCCCCCCGCCTTGCTGCTGCTGCTCAACAAACATGGCCGCGTCGCCGTACGGCCAGTTGACCGACAAGCCACCGCCGGTAGCGGTGGTATGGAAGAAGAAGGAGAAGAAGCCAGAAAAGAAGAGGTCCTGCCACTGCCCGTTGCGGATGATGGCGTCGCGCGCGTCGGGCCACGGCACGGCGTCGATCCAGGCTGGGTGCGGCACCGTGCGCTGCAGCCGCGTCGGCCGGGCAAAGGCAGGCAGCGCGGCGTAGCTCTGCCGGTCGCGGCAGACGAGCCACCGCATCAGGTGCGACAGCATGTACAGCAGAGCCACGCGCGTCGGCACGGACGAGATGCCCGAGTCGCGCACGACGTGCACGGCCATGGCGGTTGTCGTGGGCTTGTTGGCGGGGCCGTCACCGTCGCTATCCCCATTGCCGTTGTCGCCCTGGTTAGGGTTGAGCAGCGACGGGATGCTGAGGAACTGCGCCTGGCTCAGCTCGTCGGCACTGGCACTGGAACCGGCACCGGCACCGGCACCGGCACCGCCCCCGCTGCTGCTATCGGCCGGACTGTGCGGCTGGCTCTGCTGCTGCTGCTCTTGTTCTTGCTGCAGGCGGCCGCGGCCCGACGACGTCGTCAAGTCCACCAGCAGACGGTCCAGGTCCGACTCGGGCGGCAGGTGCAGCGGCACGGCCGACCAGTCCGGGCCAGGGCCAGGGCCATCGTCGCCCGACAGTGTCGTTTCAATGTCTGTCTCCGCGTCCTGGCATGCCAGCGCATACTCGTACACGACGCTGCCGAGCACCTGGCTGGCCTGGCACACTGCAACGTCCAGCAGCTCGCACAGGTGCACCGTGCAGACGGCGTCGGTAAACGTCGTGCGGCACAACAACTGCAGCTGCTGCTGTTGCTGTTGCTGCTGCTGCTGCTGGAGGAGGAGGAAGGAATCGCTGCCGCCGCCGCCGCCGCCGCCGCCACCACCGCCGCTGCTGTGACTCAGCACGGACCGGCCCAAGCTAGACGCCGGCGAGCTCCCGCGCGGCAGTGGAAGTGGCTGCTGCGGCAGCTGCTGCGGCAGAGGCAGCGACAGCGGCAGCGGCAGCGACAGCGAGCCCATGGACCGCGGCCGCTTGACCACCACCATCGCCGGTTCGTCCTGCGGCGACGGCAGGCGGTGCAGCTGGTCGAGCGAGTGCAGCCGGTATGCATCGTTATGCTGTTGCTGCTGCTGCCGCTTGTCGTGCTGTTGCTGTTGCTGTTCTTCTTCTTCTTCTCCTTCTTCTTCTTCTTCTTCTTCTTCTTCTTCTTTATCTTCGCGTTCTTCCCCGCCTCGGCGTCGGTACGAGTGGTGCAACCCACACGTGCATGCGTCTTCATAATCCCGAATCTTGGACTGCGCAACGTCCAGCTCCCCCCTGAGCCGCGTCACCTCCGTCTCCAGCCATTGCAGCCGTGCCTTTTTGCGCTGCTGGCAGTGCTGCTGGTTGGCCCGGTCAATGGCGCGCTTCCGCTCAATCTGCGAGCTGGACAGATTCGAGACTCGACGTGCCGCCGGATCTTGCCGTCCCATTGCTCGTGCCTCGTATTGCGTCGTCGTCGTCGTCGCTGTTGCAAGCATGCCCACGTAGGTAAGGCAGGTAGGGCAGGTAAGGCAGGTAAGGCAGGTAAACAGTATAGTAATAAAGAGAATCAGTCACGTAAAAGAAAGTAGAATGCGTTCTTTGGTCGTTTTCATGATTCATGGCAGTCATGGCAGCGTACGGACCGTCGTCACCGCATCGGAACTCGATCAGCAAACCAACAACTGATGAATCTATGAAGCTCGGGGTCTCAAAAAGAGGGTTTTCTTCAAGGGTCCAAAATAAAAGCTGCAAACTATAAAAGAACACCGAGTTAAAAAAGAACAGCGAATAATCGAACAACAATATCCCCCAAAAACCAAAAGGAAAAGTGTCAGGTGCACCATTCCCCAGGGCGGTACAAACCCGGCCCCTCCGCTTCTCCGCTCTCCGCTCTCCGCTTCCACACAAATCTCCCCATGTCTCTGGCGTGCCATGCTGCTGCCCTTTTGCTCTTTCCTCTCCGTATCTGCGAATGGCGAGACTAGGGTTTTGCTTCCCCCAGAGTCCATTAGTGCCCTTGCAACCCCGTGGACCACGTCCCCATTAGGAATGGCTGAAGCCCGAAAATGGGGCAACATGGCGTGGAGAAGCAGGGAAAGAGGGGAAAAGCGGGGACACACTACTCCGTACTGGACCACTGCACCGCGAGCATGTGTCTGGGCCGTCCAGCGTGGTATTTGGTCGCGACCGATGCCTTCCAGGGGGGGGGGGGGTAAAATAGCGCCAAGCAGCCGGTGAAATTTCGGTTGACAACTCTGGTAATGTTGCTCTTATCAGCTCGGGCTTGCTCTGCGTGATTCCGCTTCCAACCGTAATACGATATTTTCCATAATAGAGAATCAGATTATCGGGTCAAGCCGCGAACTGTCACTGACCCGACCAGATCCTACCGATACTCATACCGTACTCATACTCGTACTCGTACGTGATGACTCAATGGATGCCCGACACCCGTGATGCATGTGATGCTGATTTGAAAAAAAAAAATTGAAAAAAAAAAAAATCTTTTGACTTGCGCAACGAACGGGCAGAACTTCCATACGAATAGCTGAGCCCGATTTAGCCTGTTTTCTCCCATCACCATTACCTCGGCCTTATTTGTCGGCCCTTGACTAGTAGCCATGCTCCATAAATACTCCGGTCAACAGGATGCCTGTCGTCGTGTCCCGTATGTCGACATCGGTAATCTGTCATTGGAACCGAGTACCGAAAACGTGCGAAATCCGGGGTCAAAAATAAACAACACTGCGTCGCTGGCCACAACATAACCAAAAAAATAATCAAACACAATCTTGCCACTGAGTAAAAGAACATAAAGAACGACATGTAAAAAGACCCAGCGACTGCTTCGACTATAAACTCGGTAGAGACTGTACAAATGAAAAGCTTGCTATTTTGTTTTCTTTCTTTCTTCGTTTTTGAGGCTGGGCCATATAAACTCCTCGCTGTATGTGACAACAAATGACAAATCATAAATCCGTGCAAAATCGCAAAATCGAAATGGCTCATCGAAAGGAGCAGAACAAAAAAAAAAAAAAAAAATAGAGATAATTTGCAGAAACATTTCGCGTTGCAGCTCAACAAACAACAATAGGCACTGCAGGCCTGCTCACACTGCACCGGCGGCGTCCTCCTCCGGCTGCGTGTGGATCACCGTCATGTCGCCCTCTTCATCATACTCGTCCTCGTTGTCCTCGGCTGTCTCGGCCAGCTCGTGCTCGTGCGTCGGCGTCACGACTTGCGCTGTCCGTCCAGCCGTGCTGGCACTGGCGCTCGTGCTCGCGCTGGTACTCTCCGACAGGCCTCCGTGCATAACCACACTGTCATGGCTGCTGGCACGCATCATCTCGATGCCCAGCTTCGACGGCATCGACTTGCGATGGCGAGCCCCGGCAGACAACGCCGACGGCGGCGGCACGCGACTGGACCCTCCGGAACTGCTGCCGCTGGCATTGCTGCTCAAGCTGCTGGCCGTCGTGTTGCTTGCCGAAGGCCCAAGGCCCAGCTCCTCGTCCTCGTCGTCGGCCGAATCGATGCTGCTGTCCACCAACCGCCGCTTCTCAATGGCTTCACGCTTGGCACGGAGCTTCTCGAGCGACCGCTGCGGCATAGGCACCGGCACCGGCACGGGTGCATGCACAACGGGAATGGCCGGCACGCCAATGCTGCGACTGCCTGCCTGCAGAGACTGGTCTGCGCGCACCGGCGTAGAGGGCACCAACTTGTGGTCGCTGCTTTCCGTCTCGTCAATCGTGGGGTATGGCAGCAGCTTGCCGCCCAAAAGCTCGTCGGTCGAGATGCCCAGCCCGCTCTCATCCCAGTCGCCCGTCGCCTTGCGGTTGGCAATCAGCGGGATGTCATCCGTCGTCGCCGCCGACATGGACACACTCACAGACTCGTTGGAGTCGCCAAACAGGCTCGAGCCAATCGAGTCGCCACGGCTCGACCCGCGGAAGCTGCTCGTGCCTGGCCGGTTGGCAAAGACAGACGACGTCCCAGAATTCGGGCTGTCCTCGAAGCGCAGGCTCTCGTGATAACGAAGGCTCGACGGCGGCGGGTGGTACAGCGCCTGGTCGGCAGCCGCTTGGTTCGGCGCCGGGGCCTTCCAGTGGCACAGGCTGCCCAGCACCTCTGTCAGCTTGGACGAGCTGATGGGCTTCTCGATGAGCGAATCAAAGTGCTGCCGCGCCTGGAGCTCCTTGAGGTACGCCGTGATGGCAATGATCGGCGTATGCGCGTTGGCGTTGTTCGTCTCACGAATCATGCGCGCAACGTCGGCACCGTTGATCTGCGGCAGCTTGTACTCCATAAAGATGGCGTCGAACTTGATGTCGCTCATGGCATAGCGCACCGCCTCGGGCCCGCTCGCTGCAGAAATGGTGCGGCACCGCAGCTTCTCCAGCAGCCGCTCCATGACCATGCGTGAAACGGGATGGTCTTCGCAGATCAGCACGTCCAATGGCCGAAACACGGGGCCGCTGTCAATCGCAATCTGCGACATGCGGCGTGAGCTCTGCCGTCGACGCTGCACACGCAGACGCAGGGCGTTGGCCTTGTCGCCCTCATTGTCCGACGACGAAGGCGACATGTCAAACACCTGGCTACGCCTGTTACGGTGGCTCAGGCTGAGAATGTCAGGCGCAACGGGGCTGCCGTCTTGCGACCCGACAGTCAACGACCGCGACCGGCTCGCAGGGTTGGTGTTTTGACGAGGCGTCTGCAGCACCTTTTGCGGCGACGCCGGAAACGGAATCGGCGACAGCGGCGCAATGTTGCGGCCCTTGACCGGCGAAGCCGACACGGCGGTTGCCAGAGGCGCCAGGGCCGCGGTCGCGCCAATCGAGGTGGCTGCTTTTTGCAACGTAGGCGGCACACGAGGAATCTCAACAAAGCCAGGAGCAGCACTGGTAGGACCACCGGAGGCCCCAGGTACGGCGGCACTGCCAGCCGCGCCACTGGCAGGAGTGGCATTTGGCGGCAGCAGCGTGTTGGACGCCTTGCGTCGCGCCTCGGGGGCAGCATGAAACGAGACCATCAGAGGCGACGATGGCTGGGAAGCACGGCTGGGCGACGAGTTGGTGATGCTGAGGCCGGACGGCGACTGTGGGCGCTGCATCGCCTTTGCATTCGAAATGGTGCGATGAAGCTGCTGGTTGGTGGGTGTCGAGAGCACGGGACTACCATCCGCATTGCTAGATGCAGATGCACTCGTGACAGCAGTCGTGCTGGCGGCGCCGCCTCCGGGGCTCGACGGCTGCGGCTGCTTGTTTTGCGACGCGAGGGCCTCGGCACGCAGCTTCTGGATCACGTCCTTGTTGGCTTTTTCCAGGACAGGCAGGTTCTTGAACGCAAAACTGCCAAAGTCATCCGTGACAACGGGCTCGCTGAGTCGGCGGCTCTTGAGGTCGCGCACATGGGGCGGGATATGAAGAGGCATGAGGCCACGCTTGATCGAGTTGGCCTGCGTGCGCACACGCGACAAGGCATCGTGGGGCCGGTCGGGCGGGTACTCGGCACTGCCCGACCCCGATGAGGCTGAAGGATCCTCAATTTCCTCGGTGAATGACTGCAGGGTGGCGCCGCGCGAATCAAAGTACTCCGTGTCCTCGGGATTCTCGAGCTGGGGCACAAACTGAGCGTCGTCTTGGAGCAGCGTCTCCCAGTTCAGGTCCTCAAACCAAGGGTGGCTGCGGATCTCCTCGCCGCCTGAGGAGAACTTCTCGTCGCGGTTGGCTCCGAGCCGGTCGTGAGGATCCGAGCAGAGGAGCTTGTTGATCAGGTCCTTTGCCGCCGAAGACACCTCGTCCTCCATGGCCTCGGGCCAATGGATGCGCCGTGCCAAAATGTTTTCAAAAACGTGTTCTGCCTCGTCGGCATTAAAGGGCGGCATGCCATAGAGAAACTCAAACATGATGCAGCCCACCGACCACCAATCACTCGTCTCGTCCTGTGGCTCGCCGCGGATCGTTTCGGGGGCGAGGTAGTCGGGCGTGCCAACGAACCGACGGTTGGTGTCCTCGGGATCAAACAGGGCCCAGTTGGGAGGGGGCATGCTCATCGGTGGCGGCATGCTCTTAGCTTGCTGGTCGCCCGCAGCGGGCCCAGTGCTTCCGTGGGTGCTTGTATGTTGAAGCGACAGCAGCTCGGGGGAAGCTGTTGCATCGACGGGTTGGATTGCAGACTCGGTCGTGCTGCTTGCACCGCAGGCTTCGTTGTGGGGAGACTGGACCGCGGGAGGCAGGGAAGCCAATGTGGCGTCATTGAGAGACAGGTTGCTGATCATGTGGTTGAGGGCCTCGCTGCCGCCGCTGTCGCTGCGCTGGCCAGAAATGCGGCGAGAGTCTTGGGAGAGTGCGCTGTTGCCCAGAGTAAAGTACGACGGCTGTCCATAGCTGCCCGCGCCGTCGCTCGGCGTCATCTGGGGAGTACCGCTAGGCGAGTGGCCGTTCAAGTTGTGCAGATCAAGCGATGCAGACCGCGACGACGCAATCGACGCAGAACGCGCAAATGGGCCTTGCTTCAGCAGATCCGGCGCCGGCTCAGTGCTTGTGCTGTTCAGCGCCCGCTTCTGGCGACCAACCAGACCCATCCGGGACAAGCCGAAATCAGTGAGCTTGAGGTGGCCCTTTTGGTCAATCAAAAGGTTGTCTGGCTTGAGATCGCGATGCACGATGCCGCGGCTGTGCAAGTGCTCAACACCCAAGACAACCTCGCCCAGGTACTTCTTGGCCCAGTCTTCCGGCAAGCAGCCCAGAACTTTGATGAGTGACGCACAGTCGCCGCCGTTGAGGTATTCCATGACCAGGTACAAGTAGTCCTTGCTCGAAAAGGTCCAGTAGAGCTTGGCAACGAAGTCGCTCTCGCCCTGCCACATCATGATGGCACGCTCGGCCTTGACATTGGTGACCTGGTTCTTGGCCACCATGTCTGCTTTCTTCAAGACCTTGATAGCAAAGTACTCGCCGGTCGACTTCTTCTTGGACAGGTACACACTACCAAAGGCACCTTTGCTGATGGGCTTGACCACCTCGAAATCCTTGATCGACGGCGGCACTGCACGTGCCATGGGGGCTGCACCAAGAGCCGCATTGAGTCTCGGCGACGACGGTCCCTGGCGTGCGTCGCCCACGGCAGACAAGGACATGGACGACTGGCGGCGATGGTGGTGAAGTTGATGGTGGTGTGACGGTTGGTGCGCGTTCTGTGCACCCGCACTCGTGTACGAGGAGGACCCGAAATCACTGGTGTGCAGCATGGGCGACGCTTCAGGAGAGCCCAGCCCGTCTGCTGAGAGAGGCACGCTCCGTGGCTTGGGCATGCGAAGAGGTGAGGGCGGTGCTTGGCCAGCGACCGATCGCGAGGGTGACTCTTGTCGATGCGGTGAGTCCGTCCCGGTGGTGATGATCAGGCTTCGCCGGTGGTGCTGCCGGGAACTAGCCTGACGGCGCAGATCGCCAAACTCGGAGATGGGCGAATCGGTCCGTGGCGGTGGGCGAGAGGCAACGGAGGATGACCGAATGCTGCCGTTGTCGCTGTCACCAGCCTCGCTCTCAAAGAGCATAGACCCTCTGCGCGATCCCCTGCGGGACTCTCGATGGTACTCGCCCCGGCCGGGAATGCTGATAGCACCGCGGTTGGATTTTGGAGTCGGGCACTCCATGGGGCTGCCTGATTTTTGCGAATGGGGACCGGCGGTCGGCCGACGGTCATCAGGGTCGTCGCTGATCTTGGCCTTCTCCAAAGCCATGGCCAGAGAGGATGGCGCGTCAAACGAGCCCGAAAAGAAACCATCATCGCACGCGTATGGTGCAGCCTCGGGCTCCATCGTGTCTTCGTCCTCCTCGTCCCCAGTCGAGTCGCTAAGTTGGCCGGCTGCGATGCGAGCAGCCTTGCGCATGGCAGCGTCTATGCAGTCCTGCACAATGACGGCAAACTCAACACGGATGCGCTCCGCATACTCGATGACACGACGGTGACGCAGCACAGTCTCGACCTTGGCCTTGGCGACTTTCTCAGTATCAGCACACAGCAGTGCGAGGCCTTGTTCCTGCTCCAAGGTGTTGTTGCTGGGTGAGTGCCATTGTGTGACTTGGGAGATGCGGGATTCAGACTGCGGCGATTGGGTGCGGAGGTCGCCGTGCATCTGGGACGTCGATTCTTTGATGGCGGGTGTACTGATCTCCAGAGCCGTATCACAGAGATCGAGCAGCAGCTCGACGATTCTGGCCTGGGGACGGCGGATGGCAAAGGACCGCCCGCGGGCATGACCAAAGCCGCCAGAGCGGTCACGGGACCGGCCGGCAGCGGGCGATGGAGAGGACGTTGCGGAAGAAGACGAGTTGGACGACAGGCCAGGCGGTGGGCCGATGGGAAGACCTTTGTATTCAGCAACGTAGAAAGGTGAGGTCTCACCGCCGCTATCGGACGTGCCGGACATTGATCGGCTCTTTCTCTTCTCGAGCGCATCGAGGACTTTGACAATGGCATGACGATGCTCAGTCAGGTTCTCCTGGGCCATCTGGACGTCCATCTCGGCAGTATGTTCTTGCAAGCAAAGATCCGTATGCTTCTCAAACCACCAAGGAGGGATCTGACGCTCGCAGATACGGCAGAGGACGGGTTTCGGTGGCGGGTGCTCTTTGCTGATCTCGTCATAGTCTTGGAGGCCCGTCTCGGCGAGCTGCGTCAGGTAGCTAGCAAGAATCTCAGCGCCAGAGCCGAGCGAGTTGACGATGAGGGGCGGGAGGTTGATTTTGATTTCGCGAGGCGGAATCCAGGGCCGGATCATCCACATGGTGTGGCTTTCGGCGCCGGTAGCCGTGTCGTAGACCATGATGCCCTGAGCTTCGAGATCAATCGTTTCCGGTGGGGTGTCGCCGCCGGATTCCGGGTCCTGATCTTGCGGGGCGGGCGGGAGGAGTTTCGACAGGGGGCCGAGGCGCATGGAGACGCGGACAATCTGACTGCGCGAGTCGTCCTTTTTCATGGACTTGACGACACCGGCAAAGACATCCTGGGTGTTGCTTGCCTCACCCGTGCTGCCCGTAACAGCAACATCGGTCTGCTGCTGGTGCTGCTGCGGGGAGACCTCGATCAGGTCGGCAATGGGACGTCCTAGGACGGAGTCAATGGGTGTACCAATGACATCAACCCACGAGGCACTGACCCAGCGGATCGTGCCGTCGAGGTTGAGATCGACAAAGACATTGAGGGTTTGTTCGGCAGCTTCGCGAAGCTCTTCGCGTTCCTCGCGGATGTTCTCGCTGAGCGACCGCTGCATCTCGCCGGCCTCGCCGCGGAGCGACGTGACGGACGACACGGACGGCACCGGCGGCGGCGCCAGCAGGTTTGGATTGGGCTCCTGCTCCATGGCGAGGAGGAGCGACGAGGGGTGCTTTAAATTCTGGTGGAGATCGATGTTGGGTCGCAGGCCGTCGTGAGGTTACTTTCTGCCTGGCCGGTAGTCTGGCAAGGAGCCAGAGCTAGAGCACTTCCAGCGGCTCAGACATGACGAGGCAGCGGCCAGTGTCAAGACTCGAGCTGACGGTGACAATCTGGGTTTTACGTCGTCTGGATGTGCGGGCCGGGCTGTCGTGCTTCCGAGACGAATTTTCGATTATCGTCTGCTTCTGTTTTATTTTACTCGAGTTCTGTGTCCCGGTGATCTAGTCGATGAGCTGCGGCGAGTGGCGGCAAGATGAGGAGGATTCAAGGGGGCAGAATGAGGGAGAATAGTCAAAGAATGCAAGGTCGGAAGAAGAGTCGAGTAACGACCAACAAACAAGGGAAAGATCTGCAGGATGGAGATAAAAAGAAACGAGAAGCAGGAAGCGGGAGACGGCAATTGGCAAACGAAAAGGCAGGAATTGATATGTGGTCGTATGGTCGTATGGTCGTGTGGTCGTGTGGTCGTGTCGGAATGTCACGATGCCGAGACGTTGAAATGTTGACAGATGCGTGCACGCACAGCGGAGAACAGGAAGGCGAGTGGTGGTCGGCGACGCGGAGACAATGGAGGAGAGCGCAAAGGGAAGGGAGGCGTGAATTAGAGGGAGAAAGGCCCATAGAAGTACGGAGTAGGAGGAGTGATGAGGAGCGACGAGTGGAGTGGGGAGGGAACTGAGCGACGACGGCAATGGCTACCCTGGCACGGAGTAGAGCGTGCAGTGCCGTACGACAGGCGTGAAGACCAGACAGGACAACACGCTAAAAAAAACGGTCATCAGGTGTCAATGGCTGCTGACAGAGAGCAAAGAGGGACCGCAGGCGTGCGTGAAACAGGTCGCTCTTTCCCTAAATTGGAGGCGGGACGCTACAGCGAGGTGTGCAGCAGGCGTTTTAGTGATCCAATGGTTTCATAATATGAGAACAAAAGAGGCAACGACTCATATGAGTGGTCGTTATCTGCCAAAAAAGAAGGGGCGATGGAGAGACGACGGCCAAGAACGAACGAGTCGAGTGTGAAGGAAGGAACGGACGTGGGAATGGGGGGGACGCATGTGGGAGGTGAGGAGAAAAGGAAGGCACGGGGGATGAGACGCGGTGTGTGAAAGTCGTGTCGGGAAAGAACGAATGACGGTTCATTCTCAACACATTGCGATGAAAAGCTACCAGTCAAAAGCTACCAGTCAAAAGCTACCAGTCAGGAGCGAAAGCTATCTATTTGTTGATGCTGTACTGCTTGCCGGATTGTCACCTGGTTGACGCACGTCGATGCGTACACTGCATACGAGTACAACAACCATACGATATATGCAGGCGTGCGTATAATTAGTAAGGCAACATGATACGAAAAATACGTAATATGACCAGAAACTGCTGTGGGCGAGCAGATAATGCGCGTTCTGATTCTGAAGAGGCCTAACAGGGAAAACAGGAGACACCAGCCCACCATGAGACGGCTCCAGCCTACGGAAGATAAGGAACGACCTTGCTCACAAGAAGGAGCGAAGAACAAAGCAAGCAGGAGCGAATGATCAGAAAGGCAGGAACGACAGGCCGTGATGAAGATAGGAAGCCCGTCATTTCTACTCGTACTCCGTACTGAGTACGAGTACTCGTGAAGCTCCAAGGAGGGTGACTGGTCGAGTGGGGTATAAACAAACAACAAACACGGAGAAACGGCCGAAGAACCGAATCAAAAAGAGAGAGACAGACGAAAAAAGGATTGAAAGGGGTGCAAGTACGAGTACAGACGGAAACAAGCCAGCGTGGGACGGAAGATGTACTGAGTACGAGTAAATAAACAAACCAAGGCAGGTACGAGTATGCTGGCCATAGAGAAGCGAAACGGAAATAACTAAACAGGTGCCGGAATGCCTGGTACGCAGTACGAGTACTCTGCAGTAGCACTGGTAGGGATTGGATTTGGCTTGTGATCTATCATGCATGAAGGGAAGAAGGGTCTGTGCGACAGCGCTCAGAGGTGAGCTCACGCGGGAAACGGCACCCGTGAGGTAAGCTGACGTTGTCGGAAATAAGGCACACTATCGACCTTCTACGAGTACAGTGACTCTTATTGAACGTATTCGGCCTGCAATTCTGCTGACAGACAGAAGGCAGCAGTGATTAGTCCGTAGCGCTGACCGTACTTCTCGCCCTCTTGCAATACTCGTACAGGTGCCCCACCACTCGTGCTACTCCGTACTCAGTAATCGTGCACTCGTATCTTATCAACGACATCATCGCATCGCCATACTTTCGCCGTGTCATCACGATACAGCGACACGCATCGCGGCAGCTTCCGGCCTAACCTAACAGCTTCTCGATCTCTCTTCTTCTCTCTCCCTCCTACTTTATCTGTCTCTCTGTCGTCCTGCAAGTCGTCCGCATTCCGTCGACCACCCCCGCTCCGTCATCGCCTCGCCACCCCTCTCTTCCTCTCGTCCACTCCTCTCTCCTCGCCGTCACCTCATACTATACCATATTACCGATCTCACGCGCTCTCTGTGACTCGCTCACTTTCTACCTTCCTCGAACAGCCTCCTCGCGTTGCCCCCCAAACGCGCTACTCGATGGCTCGTCCCCTCCGCATCCTCTGCTTTGGCGACTCCCTGACTGCTGGCTACACCCAGTACGGCACCGTCTACGCACCCTACCATGAATCACTCAGCCGACGCCTCACGACGATTTTTCCCGGGCTCGAGCTTGCCATTGATGTCGACGGCAAAGATGGTGGCATGACAACCAATTACAGAGACCGCTTGCTTGCCCAGTACCGAAAGGCTGAGCCATACGACTGGGTCATTGTTCTGGGCGGCACAAACGACATTGGCATCGGCATCCAGCCCGAGATCATATTTGAAAATCTAGAGCGCACATGGGCCCTGGCACGCTTGAAAAAGGCCCGTGTGCTCGCGCTGACCGTGCCCGACATTGCCAGCACCAAGCACACGGAAGCGAAACGGCGTCAACATCATCTCAATCAGCTGATCTTGGGATACACGGCGACCGACGTGTACTCGTTTGACTATCAGTCTGAGTTTGCCTATGCCGACATGTCCGAGGACGACCGGGAGCGGTTTTGGGACGACATGCTGCACTTGACGCCTGCCGGATACGACCGCATGGGTGAGCTGATTGCAAATGCACTGGCCGCCATCCTTCGCAAAGAGGACGACGGTGCAGCGGGCAAACAGGTCACCACGCTGTCAACCGTGCGGCCGCGCAAGAAGCGCAGAATATTCAAGGACGACGAGCTCAACTTTGAGGAGGAGGGCAGTCCACCGGCATCGGGCACAAGTGAAGATGATATGCGCCGAGGATATATTGTCGTACGCCGGAAGGACCTGGACTGAGCACGAGGCTGGCTGAAGCGGCGAGGCGCGGTCCGGAAGACTGCAAACGCGATGGAGCCTTGGCCATCGATGGATACCCCATCCAAGGCTGATTACTTGGGTTGTCTGAATAAAGCATCCCTTGCTTTCACTTTTGTCTTTTGTTTGTTTACGTTTCAGGTAATCTTGCTCTCGGTTGCGTGCACATTACGTATTTATCATCCCTATATTTGCATATATCAAATAGAATCTGCAACCAGACACATATTCTTTCTCAGCTGTAGTGAGTTGGTCATCTCGTGTCATGGCCGATGGATAATAAATGCTTCAAACGCTTGAATGTGAACTAAAATCAGAATGCCTATTTTAATGAAAAGTGCTGTCTCGTCGTGACAGCAGTCATACGCGCTATCCGTAACGCCATAAACAATAAAAACAGCTAATAGCAAAGTCACCCAGCATAGATCTTATGCTACCAGATTTGCCTCGACAAAGCCGGGGAGGCTCTTGTGCAGCTCGTCCGCCACACGCTCCACCTCCTCGGCAAGGCTCTGCACGTTGGCTCCCCACTGGCGCAGCTCCTTGTCCACGGGCGCTGCCGTCTTGCCGCTGCCGTTCTTGCCCGAGGCCTCGCCGGCCTCGAACCACACCATGCCCTTGAGCTGGTCGATACGGCCCACCAGCCGTCCTTGCTCGATCATGCGCGCCGCGACGGCCTCCGTCTTGGCCGCGTCGTGGCTCAGGCCCAGCAGGTTGGCGAGGCTCGCAATGGGGATGTTGTCGTACACGAGCGACACGCCCAGCAGGTTGTGTTCGATGACAGCACGTTCTAGCACGGTGGACCCGTCGGCCGTCGTCGCCAGCTGGTGCGGCTGCAGCGTCTCGGCAAACGCCTTGATCTCCTTGGGCTGCAGCAGGCGGTTGAGGAACATCTTTTCGAGAATAGAAAAGTCGTTGGCCAGCATGGCCGACCGCTCGTCCTTATAGAGGCGGCCCAGGGCACGGGCCCGTGATGGCCCGGCGGGGGCGAGGACGGCGCACCGCACGGCCATGGTGAGCGTGTGCAGGCGCTCTTCCTCGGCAAGCTGGGGCGAGAAGCTAATGTCGTGGTAGGTGGCGCTGGCGGCCAAGAACTCGCGCTTGGCATCGTTGATGCGGGCCTGCGAGAGCTTAAAGTGCAGGTTGAGCTCGGGGTCCTTGACGTCAAAGATGGCGCCCTTGACCTTGTTGAGGTACGGCTCGGCGGCCGTGCTGTCGTCGACCTCGAGGTAGTCGCGCACGATGCGGATCCACACGCGCACCTTGTCTTGGGGGGACACGCGCCGTCGGCTCTCGTCGAGCGGGATGTTGGCCAGACGCTTGGCCGCTTCGGCGTACTCCTCCTTGGTCTCAAGGGCCGTGGCAGCCACCTCGCTCAGGCCGGCAATCTGGTCAACAAAGTTGCTGCTCTGGCCCATGGACGTAATCTGGCGAAGAAGCTCGTCGGCGATGTCCACCGTCGCATCTGCATCCGCGGCCTCGTCGCGGTCGTTGGTCGCCGAAGACAAAGCAGGATCGCCGCGCATCTTGCCGATGAGCATGTCGAGCACCTTGCGAGCAACGACAATGCTGACTGTGCGGTCGCGGGCACTCTCAATGGCTCTGACACCAACGTCGCGCATAGTTTGCCTTTTGCTGGCCACGCTCGACTCGGCGGGAATGCTCTGGAGAATGTCCATAAACGCGGCATCACGGTTGGCCGAGCCGTCGCCGGCGTCACCGCTGCCGGACATGATGAATGCTGCTGGTTCACGTTTTGTTCTTCCGGTCGAACCTCATCCAGATCATCCAACGCGTAGTTTCTCTCGGCAACGCGCTTTCTGTACTCCGTAGGCAAACTGTCTTCTTCCGTATTGACCAGGCAAGCTGATGTACGAGTACTCGTAGTGGTGTGGGGTGGAGACCTCTGGGCAGCGCTTCCGGTGCCTGGAGCTGTGGCGGGGCTGTCACAGTGCACTACTGGTGTCAGCCCCTCTTGGGCTCAATTTGTGAACGTCGAAACATCAATCACAAGACAATCATCTCTTGTAGTATAGTGGTCAGTATACGGGCTTGTCACGCCCGGGACCCGGGTTCAATTCCCGGCGAGAGAGATTTTTTTGCCCTTTCCTTGAGGGTGCGTACGTTGCTTTTATTTGTCTGCAGCTTTCGTTTCATGGTTGCAAAGAGTAATGTTATTGTTTCAGTCGCCATCGTTCTTGCTCTTTGGTGTGTTAGACAGCTATCTTCTGATATTTACTCTTTGTCTTATTGTTATCACTCTGTTTTTTTATACGCGTCTACGTTTCCTATCCGCCTTTACATTATCATTTTGTACGAGCTGCCATGTGTCAGTAGCATCAGCATACAGCTGTGGTTTGTTCACGCCCAATCTGTCTCACCTTGATCACCACTTTTGTCAGAGCTACTCGGGCTACAAGTACTCATACTTGGTTGTTGGCAGGAAATTAACCGACATAGATGACTCCGAAAGCATCGGCAGATACTAATATCTGTTATACCATATCTACGAGTACGAGTACTTCGTATGTTATAAATAGGCCTTCAGTTAAGCGAAGAGCGGCTAATGAAATTTTACAAAGGGTATGGCTGTGCTCATGCAAAATGTTTCACCTGAATTATGCCGATATCTCAAAGATGGACTTTTTCGATGCCAATTGCTAAGTCATCGATGATCGTGCTGTACTCGTACTCGTACTCAGCTATCGGCTTATCCGTCGCTCTTTCCTTTTTTTTTCTTTTTGGAAGGCAGATGATATTGCAAGATACTGCGCTGTGGTAGTGGCCAACACAGCCACCAGTTTCCGCGTATTTCGCAGACAGCAGTTCTACCCCCCTTGTACGATCATATTACCGCTTCTTGCGCTCCTTCTGCGAGCAAGTACTTGAAGCTCGCCTGCTCATCGCTCCTGCCTTAGCGTACGCGACCCTTGTTTTGTTTTCTTTTTCAGATTCATCTCTACTGAGTACTTTCTCTACCCTGTTTTCTTTCTGACCCACATTTCCTTAGCTTGTCCTTTCTGAGACTTTTGGCGGCTACGAGTACTCAGTACGTACTCGTACTCGCCCTCGACTTGCGCACAACTGCGACCCTTTCATCACTCTGACCTCATTCCCATCAGACCTCCTTCCAACGTCTGTCACATCCCATTGACACTCGACGCCTTCAAAGGCACACATATCGCGTAATACAAACACGACAAGGTAAGCCAACGCCCCCTGCTGTCGACCCCTCCTCTCTCTGTCTCCTCCATCTTGTACGGAGTACAATCCGATCCCTTGCAGCAATCCGCTCGTACCACCCGCCTCCGCTGCGACGTCGACGGTCGGCATTGCTCGTTTTTCCCTTGTTCCCATATCCTAACCTTTGACGCGACACACCCGCTATCAGATACCATGGATTCGTCAATATCACCACCTGTGGACGCGTCCAGTGCGCAACTGGCCCTTCTCAAGAACGCCAGCACCGACAAGCGAGTCACGCGAGGTAAGATCCTATTTCGCTGCCATTTTGTTTGCGCTGCACTGTACTGATATACCCAGATGGCAATCCTCCGAAACGTCGCGGCCCCAAGCCCGACAGCCGGCCTGCTCTCACCCGTCGGCAGGAACTCAACCGCCAAGCGCAGCGCACCCACCGTGAACGCAAAGAGCTCTACATCAAGGCCCTCGAGGATGAGGTTTTGCGCCTCAAGGAGATTTACAGCTCCATTGCCCAGGACAAGGACCGCCTCGCCGGAGAGAACCGCCAGCTGAGACAGCTGCTCATCCAGCAGCAGCAGCAAGGCGCCGGCGTCGTCAGAGACAACGGTGGCCAAGGACCGTCGCCCGGGCCGTCGTCAGGCGGTGGTGGCGGCGGCCCGTCGTCGGGCGCCGGTGGACCCAGCGATGACACGGCTAGCAACCCTAGCGCGGGCTACTCGGGTAGTGCCAACGGTAGCTACGGCGGTGCTGCGCCCAGCTCGCACACCAGCGCATACACGCCCCCTTCCTATGGACAGCGTGGCATGAACTCGCCCACGGGTCAGTCTCCGTGTTCCAACCAGACCGTGTTCCCAAGCCAACCACATTTGCACCAGCATCAGTACCAGCATAACCTGTACCAGCCACCAGCACAAGTCGATCCCATGAAGAACCCAGCCATCGACTATGAGCAAGCCGGCATCGATTTTGTCCTGACGTAGGTTACACCCTCTTGTCCTGGCCTTGCCATGGCGATTTGGACTTGACAACAGTACTAACGTCTTCCCACCTCGTCTAGTCTGGAAAAGCCATGTATGGAACACATGCCATGGCTGGTAGAGCACAGCGCCGAAACCGGCAACACCGTCTGTGGCCACGCACTGATGGCCTCGTGCCCGCCCAAGCCCTTTTCTGAACTGCCAGCCGACGTGCCGTTTGGCGACAGCAACATCAAGGCCAGCATCGTCCCCAGCTCCGGCACCGTGCGCGAGCCCGCCACGTTTGCCCCCGGCGCCGCACCCACCCAGCGCACCTGGGAGCTGTCCAAGGCCGACCTCACGACGCTGCTCGCTCTCAGCACAAAGCTCGACCTTGACGGCGAAATCACTCCTGTCATGGCCTGGGGCATGGTCCTAGCCCACCCGCGCCTCGGCGAGCTCACGCTGCTCGACTTTGGCAAGCTGACCGAGGAGCTGGGCAGCAAGATACGCTGCTTCGGCTTTGGTGCCGTCATGGAAGAGTTTGAGGTGCGCGACGCCCTGGAGAACGTCTTGTCGACAAAGCCCGACCCACTGGCCAGTGCCGGCGCCTATACATTCAGTGCCCCTGCCCAGCACCAGACCCTGCCTTTCAGCAGCAGCAACAGCTTTGCCGGCGACGCACATGGTGTTCACCCAGCCCATTACACCTCCCAGGCTTCCCTTGGCCAGCCTCATGCACCATCTGGCATGTACACCCCCGGCATGTTACAACCGGGGTATGCCGTGGCAATGTAAAGCGGGCGGCGGGTGGGATGGGTGTGTGTCTGTTGGGGTTTGCAAGGGTTTCTGTTCGGGGGTTCATCAGTGCTGGTGTATGCTGTGCCATGGTGTTGTGTTTTCCTATCCTTTGTTCATGGACGATGACGGTGGTTGCCGTTTGATGCTTTATGTTTATGCGGTCTGTTTTCACATGCGGTCTTGTCCCTATCTTGTTGTTTTTCCTCTATTTTGTATACCACGAAGCCGTTGGAACGGCACGGGCGGCGGCGAGGGCGTGCTCGGGTCTGGTTGTGTTTTTCAATGGGATGTGCTGCCATGTAATCGACTACTATTATTCTTAATGATTATCAATGCATTGTTGATATGCAATGAATGCTAGATGCATCCCTTTCTCTGAAGATTACCAAGTTGAAACTAAATATTACGCCTCCAAATCCAAGCAATCGCTGCCATGTTACAGTCTATCCAAAAACACTCTCAAAATCCGTCCCCGCCAGGATGTCCAGCCAGTGGCTCCGGCTCGGCGGCACGTCCGTGTCGTACCGCATCCACACCATGTCGAGCAGCTGCCGTGCCACCGTAATGGGCCGCGGCGGCAGGTTCTGCTCTAGCCGGCACAGCCGCCGACTGAGGGCCGTGCGGGCTTGCAAGACGGCGTCCACCGGCGACGGGTGGTCGGCGGCAAGAGCACCGGTGGTGGATGCGGGACCTCCTCCGCCTCCGCCTCCGCCGCCGCCTCCTCCTCCAATCATAAAAGGTGGACTTGCACTCGCACCCGCACCCGCACCCGCACTCGCACCCGTGGCAGGCGGCATGCCACAGTCATGCTCGCCGTCGAGCCGCAGGCCACTGCCCGCACAGATGACCAGCAGCGGCTGGAGGCAGCGCATGGGCGAGTCGGGCGGGATGGCCTCGAGCAGCCACACGACACGCATGACCATGGGCATCATGAAGTCGCTCGTGCCAAAGATGGCACTCATGCTGGTGGTGTTGATGTTGTTGTTGTTGTTGGCACTGCTGCTGATGCCGATCAAGGAAGAAGAGCTATTGTCAAACTTGAATGATGATGGGCCACTTTCTCGATAGGGATAGCTGCCCGATAGCTCGACGCCTTGTGGTTGGTGGTAGACCGGCTGCTGTTGTTGTTGTTGTTGTTGCTGCTGCTGCTGCTGCTGCTGCTGCTGCTGTGCAGACAGCAGGTCGGGAAAGGTTTGGTAGAGCTGGAGGAGCGAGAGCAGCCGGAATGCCTCGGCAGCATTGTAAATGTCCGACTTGAGCTCGGGGCTGCAAGGCGGTGCTGATTTCTCGTCGTTGTTGTCGTCGCCGCCAACTTGGGTGCAACGGCTGTTGCCATCTCCGCCGCCGCCGCCCACCAGCGACGGGATGCTGATGGACAGAAGCATCTGCTCAAGAGACTGGCCCTCTTGGATGTCGAGCATCGACTGGCACAGCAGGTCGTACGTGACGCGCGTCGTTGTCGCTTGCCGCCACCGCTTGCGCGATCGCCGGCACAGGGCCATGACCTTGCCAAATAGGCCCACCAGCACAATCGGCACCCCCGCCCATGCGTGCAGGCCCAGGCTGGCCTTGTCCTTGCTCTTGTTGGGGCCGCCGTTGTTGAGCAGCGGGGGCTGCCAGTCCAGCAGCGCCTGGATGTCCTCCTGGTCGTCTGTCACGACGCTGCGCACCATCTCCTCGTACAGCAGACAGCCGCGAAAGAACTCGAGCAGGTCGCGGTCGTCGGACGACAGCTGGTCCACGTGCAAATCGATCAGGTCAATGACCGACCGCGCGTTGCGCAGATACTGGATGCCCAGCTGCCGCGCGTCGATCCAGCTCAGGGACGAGCTCATGCAGAACAGCGACGTCAGCAGCCCCGACGGGAAGCTAAACTTTTTCCTCCGGCCATTGCCCTTGTCTGTGAACAGATCTTGCAGCTCGCTGATCAGTGCCTGCGTCGACATTTGCGGTGCGAGCATGACAATCTCGCTAATGTTGGGCGGACGCTTGGGCAGGGACGCGGCGGCCATGGTTTGCATGGAGAAGAACACGGCCTCGTTGGACGACCACAGACTCGAGCACAGCCGCCGGAACGGGTTCGACGGTGAGTCCATGGCTGCCCACATGCCGCACACCGACTTAAACCACAGCTCGACGAGCGATGTCCCGGTGAGCGTCAGCGAACGGGGCGGAGAGGCGGCCATGATGTGCTGCTGGTGCCGTTGCTGCATGTCCGTCACACGCCCCGGCTGCCATAGCGCGAGCGTAAAGTCTTGGTCGTTCTCGTTGCTGTCAAAGCCATCGTCCGTGACGACGCCGGCCGAGCCACTCGAGATGATCGTGCCCAGATCGAAACTGGCATCGCCATAGAGCCCCGAGCCCCAGTCGTCCCGTTCGGCAGTGGTCTCAGCTGCGTCAGGGGATGACGCGATTGATATCACGGACGGCGAGGGCACATAGAATGGGGAAGGGTTCAACGTGTAGGGCGTTTGAGAAATGACAGGGGCTGGCGATGAAGACAAAGGCGACGATTGCATCTGGTTCAGCCCATGGTACGTTGGAGTCCCCGGCTGGTTTTCGGGAGGCTGTGGGACCCGCGGTACATGTGCGAGTTGCGTACCATACACGGGCTGTTCAGCTTTGACCCGCGAAGGCTGCGGGGATACCACTGCCACCGAGGGCGTGAGAGGCGGTAGAGGCGGTTGAGGCCCGCATGTGGCGGCACCGCCCGGCTTGATGGACTGCGTTACAGCCGATGCGAGCTCGGAGAATTGCGAAAACGTGTCGATAGCGGTAGTGGCGCCTCCGCTGGAGCTGGAGCTGGGTCCCGGAGGAAATGCAACCAGCGTTTCGCCCTTGGCTTTCGCTTTGGCCGTGGGGTGCTCGTACTTGGTCGACCATCGCAGCACCTGGCGATATCCAGGACAAGTGATGCCGCGGTTGGTGCAATTGCGACAGGCTGGCACAGTTTCGTCGCACTTGAGCCTCTTGGTCTTGCATACGCGACACCCCGAGCGAGATTTGACGTAGCGGCTCATAGCTGTCGCAACGTTATGTATTCTTTCTTCAATTGGTGTTCGTACTGTCGTCGATGAATGTTGTGATGAGCTTAGTTGGATGGCTTCACCATCGCTGTGCCGGATGCAAGGTGGTATGTATGTAACAAGGAGCTATGTCGTGAGTCGTCCAGTCGTCCAGTCGTTCAGTCGTTCAGTCGTTCAGTCGTCCGTCGTTGCATCAACCATCCATTCGGCTGCAATATATGATGGTGCCCGCTTGCAAAATGGTCTATGCATAGCTGTTTGGGGGATGTCAATAGGGCAGATGATGACAACGGACGGTCAAAATCGCGAGCCAGACGCGCTGCAGCAGAGCAAGTCGTGAAGTCGTGAAGTCGTGAAGTCGTGAAGTCGTGAAGTCGTAGGCAGCTCTTTCCCAGATTGGTTTTGCGGGGTATTACGCAGCTTTCGGAGTAGTAGAAATACTCGCAGGCCAGCGTGCAGAGTAACAAGGTGTTGAAATCATCGATTAAATAAAGAGTAATGGAAATAAAGGTAAAAGCACGCAAGGTGTAAAAGTAAGGCCGAACGTGCATGCATATCCCGTATGGGGACTGCGATATTATGAACACTGCAAACAGTGTTCTCTGGGGAGGGGGGAAAGCACGGTGAAAATGGCCTCACGCAAGTGGCTGGAGATAGGAGATCGACGGGGTCCGCTTTTCCGGGATATCCTTATCTGTACGAGTTCTCGTACTCGCACACCAAGTTGCCTCGTAGTCGCGTTCATTAGCGTACCAAAAGCGCTGGATCCGAGTCGGGCATGTACAGCCGTATCCGGTTGCTGAATCAGCCGGGTTCGTACGAGTGCGAGTACGTGAAGGTCTACTCCCATCGCGAATTTACGTGGTACGGAGTATTACTAGGACTTTTCTCCTCTGCGGAGGGAATGATGCTCTCTCCTAGGTGCATAGTTTGTGTCGTGATAGAAGGAGACTTGTCGATGTCATGATCTAGTCAAAGAACACGTCCACAAGTGTGGCAGTTTTCCAGGCAGCCTTGCAATCATGAGAGCCCTCGTCCAAGGTAACCAGACTATCGGTGCCCTAGACCGTAACGATAAATGGCAGTCCGTACCTTTAAAGGTGGGAGATACATGATGTCAAGTCTTTGCTGCTGAGCAGGGTCCTGAACGAGACTTCTTTCCAAGAAATAAATTCAAATTCATGTGTGTGTATTGCGGACACAAAGAAGCCGCACGTTGCAGAATGACTGACTTGGCCTATGCACTCACTCTGGGAGTGACTTGGCCTATGCTCTCGCTCTGGGAGTGACTTGACCTATGCTCTCGCTCTGGGAGTGACTTGGCCTATGCTCTCGCTCTGGTAAGGCGTTTTGGCCCCCAGCATCGTACACTTGTACTCGCAGCTCGGACGCAATAAGATCTGCCAATAGCTTCCTCTGCACCCGCCCATACAACCCACCGGCAGTGCAAGCGATGTTACTTTTCAAGGTTTCCCTACAAAAGAAGCTCATCGTAATTGTCAACAATACGACTTTGTCGTCGCCTCAATGGGACGGCGCCACCAACGCCCAGACTGAGCTAGGCCCGCTTCGTTCTCTCGTTTCGGCTTCGCAGGTTGCCGCCTTCATACAAGTACGGAGTACGGAGTACTTCGTAGCATGTACAAAGTACGAGCAATATGTACTCGTATGCTTCCTACCACCACCATAAGCCGTGCCCCCCACTGTAGATCGCCGTTGCCGTGCCCTGTCGATCACACAACTCCAACATTGCCGATCTCTGACCACCTTCAGTGCTCCTCGTATCTGTCATTCCCGGCTTACTCAAACGGCTGCGACCTGCCAACTGACCACCATTCGTCTGATTTCATAGTCGCGATAGAAACCTATGTGCGAAGTCCTATAGACACATGTAGTTGGTGCATTAAAACTTTGCTATTGTTCGTCTCGCATATTCGTTTTCTGTGTGTTTCCATGCCACCATAAACCTGCATATCTGGCTAAAGTCACAAATCATTGCCTCATTGCGCGAGCTTTTGCATCGCATCGCCCGTTCAGGTACATATCGCTTCTGATAGCTGCCTTTTTTGCACTGCTTCAACTCTTATATTCTGTCATGCGGGCTTTAGAGAAATCACGGTTCGCTTACCGTGTCGCCTTGATTGCCCTTCTTAGCAGGTAATTTGATAGCAGGTAGCTGAGGCCTCCAGGTGGCTTGATGCCGCGAGTTCGTTCATCGCAGTCTCCCCGTGCCCATCATGGACCGTGGCGTCAAAGTCACATGCCAAATTACTCTTTGCCGGCTGTACATGGTAAGTCATCTAGGATGCTCGCTGTGGCACATGTCGCGCAGTCCGATGTAAGAATGCTAGTACAGTGGCTTAGCACTTTCGAGTTATACGATGCCAGGTCGACAGGCGTCATACAGACACACACACCCTGTAGCACGATCCTCAGAGCGTGTTGCATCGTTGGCAAGCAAGCCTTTATCAGCGAATAGGCTAGAGCGTTGACAGACTCGTTCTGTATTCGGTTTCATACGCACGCGTATTGGTCGCTTTGATAGGAGCGCCGAGTTTACGGCCGCCAGTATGTTCTAGATGGGAAATACAAAGCAGAATGGCCAGTGGCAAGATGAGCGTTTCGAGAGATTGGGCAGCATAGACATGGAGAACAAGACGATTGCGTGCGAAAATCAAACTTGAAACGGTAGGGAATAAGACCACGTCGCCAACATTGTATAGCTGGGATAAAAAGCTGTACACTGCCAACAAAACCAGTACATGATGTTGCAACTAATCTCAGGCATCATTCGGCAACCTCAGTGATGGCTATATGCGTATTCTACGGCACTCTGATGGAACGTACAGTTGTTGCAACACAGCCATCGTCTCGTCGCGGGGACACCATGCAGGATGACTAACACATAGGCCTTTGATTATCTTGAAGCAGCTCACTAATCTACACATGTTGTTCTGCTTATACTATTGAGGCACAGTCTAGTGTTTCTTAACCCGCGGTTTCGGCTGACACGTGAACGTACGACGGCGAAAGAAGACGTACAGATAGGCGCCACCAAGGACTTGAGACGGAGGCACGCGGTTATACAACATCCCCGGCCTGCCGAAAAGTAGCCGTCTCCCGCTGGCTCATCAGCGGCGATTTTTGGTCACAGCACAGCCTGGTCCAATAGGCCAAGTTGCATGTATGGTAGTTAAGGTAACAGTCCAGTTAACCAGGTTAAGGACAATGCAGTGCAAATACTGTCACTATATTCGCTATATACATGTACTTTGATCCAAAGTACGGCCAAATATCGAGACATAAGAGGTGAGAATACATGTCAGGTAAATGCGTCAATATACAGTCAGGAACGACACCCTGAAACCAAAACAACCAATATGTACAATAACCCTATCCAATAAAACGAGCGAAAGACGTATCGTCAGGCGTAGTATGCGGAAATCCTACACAGGGGGAATAATAATGCAAGCAGCCCAACATATGCCGATGATGACATGTAGAGAAGAAATAAAACACAAGACCGTAGTGATAGCCAAAACCAATGCCAGAACCAAAAGAAAAAAAATCGCCGCACACTCGTGCCTGTGACAAGCCCAAATCCGGAGGCACAAAAAAGAAGTAATACAAGATATATATAAAGAAAAGGTGATGGTAAATTGGAGTGCGAAAACTGGTCGAAACCAAAATCAATGCGTTCTCGCTTGCGTAGGGATATTCGTAAAGGCATGATGAGAAAGGAGTATTTGATCCGCTGCTCAGGGTATATTACTCGGATTGGCCCATGTCGTCAAGCTGGCCAGGGGAAGAGCCTGACGTGCCGTCCCGCTGGTGCACCTTGCTGTGGCGGCGCAAGTTGCTGACAACGCTGAAGGGCCTCTTACATCCAGGGAAGTCGCAAACAAACGCTGCGTCTTGTGTTAGTGGAAGATTCAAAGGCGCAAAGGCATAGACATTGAATTATTAGATGATGATAACATACGTTTCTCGCCAGTGTGACTATACATGTGCGTTTGCAAAGAACTTGGACGCGTGAAGCGCTTGTCGCAGACTCGGCACTTGTGCTTCTTCTGTGCCGTGCTCTGCTGCTTGGAACTGAACTGTCCCATCATGGACTGCGGTGCGGGCGGCTGGTGTATGCCAGTCGAGATCGGGCCACCAATGTACGACGACCGGCCAGCCATGACGGACTGGCGCTGGAGAGAGCGAGGCGGGCAGTCCATGTCCGTACCCGGTGTCGAGTTGGAGTAATCGGTAATGTTGGAGTCGACGGAGCCGCCGGTGTACATGGAGCCCGATATGCTAGACGTGGCACTATGGGGTGCCGGGAAGCCGTATGAGTCGCCCGAGCCGCGCGGGCGGCCACCGTCGGCGCTGGATCGGTAGTTGAGTGGACGCGGAGTGTCTTGCGACAAGCTCAGAATCCCGTGGCTGGCCTCGATGGCATCCTGGAAGTTGCGGCGGTTGTCCATTTGGCTGGCGTCGGCCTGCGAGAACCGGCGTGCCACGTTGCCAGCGGTAGCCGCCGCCGCCGCCGCCGAGTTTGAGTCCATGCCGTAGGAAGCCACCGCTGCAGCAGCCACGGCGGGACCACCACGCATCGACGTAGCAGGAGCGTAGCCCATCTGATCGTACGGAGTACCGCCACCACCGCCGCCGCTACCAGAGGTCACGTACGCTGCAGATGCAGGGTGGATGGGCGATGAAGAGGAGTAGGATGTCGTCGCGTCGGTGTATGCAGCACTGCTTGTCGTTGCGATGGAGAGAGGCACTTGGGGTCCCGAGTGCTGCTGCTGGTGTTGTTGCTGCTGCTGCTGCTGCTGCTGAGAGTGGGCGTGCGGCATGCGGTTGATGTTGTTCAGTACATCGTGGGGCATAGATAATAAGTTTGACCGCTGGTCAATTAACGAGCTGCTTCGCGGGATGGTAGACGGCGCAGTGACAGTCAGCGGGCTGGTGTTGTACGCCATGGACGATGTCGTTATCCCCGTTGGTGGCGGCAGAGGCTGCTGCCCAAGGGGGAGCCTTTGCGGCCCGACCGACTGGGGGCCAGCTTGCGAAAATCTGTGGCTGTGGTGGTGCGGCTGGCCGATCGGCGAGTGCTGGTGCTGTGCGCCGGGCGAGTGCTGTTGCTGATGGCCCTGGTGATGATGCTGCGGACTGGGCTGCGGTAGATAATGTTGCTGCTGCTGCTGCTGCTGGTGCTGCTGGTGCTGCTGGTGGTGCTGCTGCTGCATGTAGCCAGTTTGGTTGCTAACCCCCGACTGCTGTGTTGGCGGCGCCCACGGGTTTGTGAAGTGCGGCACGCCGCTGTGGTTGTTATAGCCGCCCTCATTCATGTTGTCGAGGTTAATAGGGAACCGCTGCTGGTGGGATGCCTCAACAACCAAAGTCATTGTGAAAAAAGAGGTGTGAGGAGCTGGAGACCGGGGTTCCGAGAGCAGGCGAGAGTATATATGGGGTTCTCAAACTCCTGGCTCTGACAGGAGGAGACGGTCAAACGCTTTTTCCCTTTTTTTTTATCTCCTTTTCTTGCTTCTTTCCACCTTTGCTGCTCTCAAACTGGCGGTGCAAAGGGGGAAGCACGAAATATGTAGACAAGGAAGAAGCCCGCAAAAATATCGAACAATAAAGATTGAACAGAAGGACGTAGGGTCAATAAGAGATACAAGAGACGATGAAGGCAAAGGTGAATGATTAAAAGAAGATGAAGTCAAGGGTTAATAATGATGAACAGAAAAAACAAAGGAAGAGTAGTCGAGTGGGCAAGGATGTAGACGAGGGGAAGAGGTTAGATATGTATGCGAAAGAAATATGGGGAGATGCTCTCGAGACAATGGCCATAAAGAAAACGACAAGACCAAACTAGAGACGGAGTCGACCATGCACGGAGCACATGAAGTGAATGAAAGGCAAAGTATATCTAAGAGGGTATGGGGTTATGGTTTATGGGTTGCGGTATGGGGGAGGATGTACACAAGTACTTTGTGCAGGGTAGTAATAGTATCTTTTATAGGGAAGGTATCTTTTCTTTTGTCGATACCCTGGCACAGGTAGTGGGATGGAGCAGGAAAGGCTGGGGGGTGTGTCTTGAAGTTTAAATTTTGGTCAGTGGGCTAGCAGGGCGTGGTCGTAGCAAAGGCCGCGACTAGCATCGCTGTGGCTCTGCTCTCGCTCACTGTCTCTCTGTGGACCGGTGTTCTTCTCATCTCTGAGTCAGGCGGGCTCGTCTCTTTTCAACGTTGCTATTTTACGAGTATACTCTGTACTCTGGCCCATGTCGGCGCCTCCAAGTGCTAATGATTTTATCTCATGTATCGTACTCCCTACACATCCGCTGGCAGAAAGATGCATCAGCGGATCGCGGCGTGCAACCGGCGTGGCGCTGTCACCTTGTCCGCAGCCAAGAAGGCTCAGTGGGCCGTCTTCTCTTTGGTGAGGGCCAACTCTTCTTTTTCCTCTTCTCCTTTTCACAACAGACAGCGCGCACGAGGCCGTAGGGGCGCGGCCTCAACATTGCAAAGTATATTATCTGGCGCGGTATCTTTGATTTCTTTTACGTCCATCATACTCATTATCTCTACTCGTACACATATCCCGTCATCAACTGCACCCCAGTGATCGACCCCTCCAAGCTTGGTGGGCAGCCCACGACTTATTACTTGATCTACCTACTTTCCTTTTCGCCGCCTCACCCTGTTGTAAAATTGCCGTTATTCGGTTTGATATTTTTGACATTTATGCTTCTCACTTTGATATTTGAGCCGTTTCGAATCGCTATGAGTTTGCTACCGTTGCATTTTAGCCGTTGACTACGTTGACACACTCCGTACTTTGTGTTGTGTTTACCTTGCCCTCACAATGACGCAGCCTGTACTCGTATTTTGCTATCTTCTTCTCCTGTCGGCCATTTCCGTTTCCCGACCCCAGGAACAAATGCTTTGTGTATCCTCGGAACTTATGCACCACTAGAAGGGTGGGACGACGTCTGCGGGTGCGAATCTGGACGATGGACAGGCGGAGTACGTACTCTCGATGCCCAAGATCTTGTCGCTGATTAAAACACGAAACATGGGCGATCGAAGTGCAGGCCACACTAGACATCAGATCTGGAGACTTGACGCTCGTTGAGGGCCCTTGTCCCTGAGCTAGGGACGGGATGGAGGGAAAAGAGGGATGATCAGTCTGGCCTTATGTTCGGGACTTGCAATCGGGGATATAATTCTTTGTTTTTACATGCGTGATACGAGAAGCGAGTGGCGGTCCCGCTGCCCTTTGTTTCCTTTGGCACGCAATCAAGCTGTTGTTGATCAGGGGGACTTTGTGTTTGACGAAGACAAGCCATACTCGTAGAGGATAGGGAGCGCTGGCACCCAGACGCCCACGTTTAACCCCGCAAACTCTTGTGAGTAATGCCCATCTTCAGTGCCATGAGTCTGGACACCACAACGGGAGACAACAGGCTGTCCTCGTCAGACTTATTCATCCATCTCTTGACACGATGCCTCTTTAATTCCCCTCTCCTCTCTCCTCTCTCCTCTTCTCTCTTCCCTCTCTTCTCTCCCCTCTCTCTCTCCTCTCTCCCCTCTTTCTCCCTTCTCTTTTCTCCCTTCTCTTTTCTCCCTTCTCCCTTTTCATTTTCTTTTCCCTCTTCTCTTTTCCCTCTCCTTTCCTTCTGTTCTGATTGTGCATTGTGGCACTTGCCTGGATTATGGATACTCTACGAGTATGAAGGAGGAGGCAAAGCCGCGGGGTGGAGGCCGAGGGCGTGAAGTACGGAGTACGAAGCATGGCTCGCAAAGGGAAGCGGAGGGTGTGAATAGGATGTTTTTTTACTCGCACCAGCGCACACCCTTTTTCATATATCTCCTAGGTATCAAATCTCCTGCATTATCGCATATATCTCCGGCTATTGAGTACGAGACTCGCCCGCAGAACTCGAGTCCTTTTTCTTTTCACCGTACGACCTTCTTCCACCTGCACCCGTAGGCTGGTGGAGACATCTAACGCCTCAAAAACAAGACACAGCCCAAAGACTAGAAATGAGACACTACTCCGTACCGACAAAAAGAGCAGAACCGCTTCTCGGGCGGCCCAACGCATGTGCTTTGTATCCGTACAAGTACGGAGTACAGTTCGTTCTTTGAGCGGCGAATACCGAGTATGATTATATTCCGATTACTCAATCCGTGCTCAAATCTAGGAACAAAAAAGTACTTGGTCGTAACCTGAGCAATGACAGGCCACTGTGTGTCCACGACACAGTACACAGGTCTTATGTTAATAGATACGGCTGGTGGTCTATGACCTATTACTCGTACACCGAAATCTGTCATGTCAAAAAGTCACTTCCATCGAGAGACCACGCGGGAAGGGAGCACTCACTCTTACAAGTAATCAGTTGGGTCACGGGAAGGAGATCAAAAAAATGAGGACCAGACAAGAGTTGGGAAAAAGAAAAGAAACGGCGGTTCGCAGCGATGTGGGTAGCAACGAGAGTGGATTGTGCAGCCGGGAGGGGGTGATGTCTTGGAGTGGAGGGACGGAGAGGATGTGGAAAATGCAAGGCATGAAGGCAGGCAAAGTACTCCGTACGTTGTACTCGTAGTCGTCGATACGTACAAAGGCGTTGACAGAAAAACAGACACAAAGCAAATACCAAAAAAAAATTTCGGAAAATATCACACAACAACTCATAATTAATCATACAAATTTTATCATTGGTAGAAACCCGAAGCGACAGCAAGACAAATAAAATGAAATAGACCAAGCCGGTGAACAGAGAGCTGACAAGGGATAGATACTTTGTAGATAGGGATTTGAAATCTAGCGCTGAGTTGGAGTGGAAGAGAAGCCAAACACCGCTGTCGTCATCGGGGCAGTGAGAGGGGCGGGTCGCTTTCCTCCGTACGGAGTAGTGTCCTCCGCAGTGGACTGTTCACTATTTAATCCGTAGTATGAAATTGGGTGCAAGTGCGATCGTGAAAGGAGAGGTAGAGGTCTAGTAAACGGTAGTGCTTCTTAGGCCGGGCGAATGTATGAAATCATAGTAAAAAAGCAGTAACAACTTACTCAGTACTCATAAAACAAACATGATATTTTAATCATCTCGATGTATGTGGTAAAGGTACTGTTGTTTTGATTGGCCGTCGGTCATATCGAAATGGGCCGTCGGTCTGAGGAGTACAGAGTACTTGTACGGAGTACTTCGTAGGTTCAACAGTTGCTGTCACAAGCCCTGCTTCGTGCGGCCTACACTTGTCTTTGTAAGACGGGAACGGGTTAACGTGCAATAAGATACCACGATAAACGGTGAGACACATACAACGCATGTCAAGTTTTTCGAATACGCAACTTGCGAACAATCGACAACGGAAATAACAGGTCGCGAGAATACTCGTACGTACGTACTTACTTAGTACTCGCACACTCCGTATGCCCTCATAGCGGTCATGAGAACAGGCACGTACTCGTACCATGGATTAAGGCGAGTATCGGCCGAGGACGCTGTGGCGGGATCCTCTTCCTTGCTGCTGGGACTCCGTTGTTCACGCCATAATCCATTTTTCCCCTTTCCCAGTCTGCCGTAAATCGTTCTTCTGACCACTAGCCCACAACTCTCTTTTTGTTTCGGGGAGAACGTCATATTCGCCATACGATACAGACAACAAAGACGACAACCAAAGCTAAAAATAAGCAAAATCTAGCTTGTTCCGCCTCGTCGTCTTTCTTCATTTCACTACCGAGTATTCCAAACAAGCTTGCCCTTGCCCTCTTTATTTCCTGATTTTCTTGGGGCTGGTTCCATTATTCCATGTGAATTAGTCTTAACTACCTATTCAAGGATAGTGTGTGATGCAGCTTTTGGAGATAGGACTGACTGATTGCATGTCGACCATGCTGATTCAGTATCCAGCTATGAGTACTTAATAGTACGATGGCGTATTGCAACCAGTCGGCACCTGCTTCTTTACGAGTAGTACGTTGAGGCCAGCAAGTGTTTCTTGGGAAGGTGGTCGACTGGAAGGCGACCGTATGGGTTGTTCGAATACTTTTTGTTTTGCATTGTTCTACGAATACTGTATGGACCCAGCAATCTCAGACAGACTCGCCTTAGCTCTTAGCCCCAAATGAGTAGCGTGAGAGCCATCTCCCGGGAAATTAATCCATATATTTCACAACGAACTCACAACGACAATCGGGGCAACGGGGGAAAGGAGACACAGGCTGTAAAATACAGAACAGAAAATAAGAGATCTGAGCGCATGCGTACGAGTACAAGACAAAACAGTAAATCGTCTCATAAGAGCCTATTACGAGTAGCCCTCAGGCGGCAACAGTGAAAACGCAGTACTCTGAAGAGAAAAAAAAAAGCAGTGCGTGATTATTTGTTTGATTCACCTTCTCTTTTCGTTCGCGTGCTCTGCAACTACTGCACTGCACGCTGCCTGCACTGCTGCGTCAGTCTTTCTCGTCCGTTGCAGAGATACCCTATATGACACTGCTTATACCGGGGGTACAAAAAAATCGTGCGATGCAGCTGCAGAGTACGTATCTACTCGTGCATACTCGTATTCCCCCCCGCCACTTCTTGATTCGAGTACGGAGTACGAGCACTCGTGGCTACGACGACAGCACGATAGCGGCAGGCGGAGTACGAGTACGAATAGTGCCGTACGGAGCAGTACGATACTACGACGATACAGTAGTAGACGAGGGCGCTCTCCCGCGATGGGCGCAATCCACTTTTCAGGCATGTGTGGCACCCGGTGGCTTCGGCTGTTGTGTAAACCAAAACGATTTGCCCTCGGCATGTAGGAGTTGATTAACACACTCGAAACGGAGTAGGCGTGACAGCCTGTTCTCAACTTGGTATGCAAGTGCATCATCTACGGGGTACGCATGTGGCTAGTGGAAATAAAAGTGAAGAAGAAAAGAAAAGAAGAGAAAAAAAGGGTTATCACTTCGAAATGATTGAGCAATATTGCCTTGATCGTACAAGTACAATTCTACTCGTACGCTTTTCACGCTTTTTTTTTTTCTTCTCTCGATTCCCCATTGCACTTTGGTGGAAAGGGGTTGCAAGATTTGCGTGCGCTTGGGGGAGGAAAAGAGCGGAATGTTTACCGCAGCAAGATACCACAAGTGGAAAAAATGGCCGTGGCGTCTTTTTAGCACCATCAGAGCTGTCGTGGATTTGCATTTCATTTCGTTTCTTTTCTTCCGGCTCGTAAACGTGATAACGTATGGAGTACGAGTAGAGGCAAGGATGCAAGTCAGAAGACGTGAAAAAAGAACGACATATGACAGAACAGGGGGGCGGGAGGCTAAGGACAAAAAGAAAATAGAAAAACAACGGGAAAGGGAAGAAAGAGGCTATCCGTTAACAGCCACGCACATGCGGTGTACTCGTACTTTGCAAGGCCTCCTACAAGTATTCAGAACCCTGTTTTCAAATTGTTACGAGTACCGTAGTTGAGAAATTGGAGTTTGTTGTCACAAGCACTCGCTCTCGTTTTTTTTTTCTATCTTCTTGGAAAACTCGCAATTATGGCAAGGCTAGCCGTGCTTGCCGCGGCTACCACAAATGTCGTGGTCGTTTATTAAGGTTCAAGATCCACCCCTCGATAAGTCCATGGCAAGTCGATCCTAAGACGGATGGCCAGCCATGTTGATCCTCCCCAACGGGAAGCAAAGCCTCTCCCCTGTGCTCAGCATACTCGTACAAGCATGCACATCGCACGCCACATTGCCTAGAGGTTTCTTCGGTAGTTGAGCCGATCAGTGTCTCAAGGCCTAAAGTGCAGAACAATGGGGGCCAGCTCAAGTACCTCTACATACAACTAACTTTGATAAAACTGCAGACATCATTCGAGTAACAGTGTCGCGACGAAAAATATATGACAGTTTGAGCTCGAAAAACATAATTTTTAAGAGAACGATAGTAAATATGAATAAATGTCAACATTCAAAGACGATGGGTAGTAGCAAGAAAAAGTTGAAGGGGTCGGAGTGACATCCGATTTAATGCTCTGTTAAGTTTCAGCCATACTCGGTCAACCTACGACGCATGATAGATAATTACAAGTCACAAACCATTGTTGCTCCGATGCAGCGGTGAAGAATTAATAAATCAAGTGATAAAATAAAGATTGCAGATTGGACAACGAACGATTCTCGTAGTCACGAACCGTCAACCCAACAGGAGACACCGGAGAAAGCAAAATGCTTTATCGAGCCGCTCGGCACAGGACTACGCCATAAAGCAACCACGGGTACGGAGCAAAGGCAGGAGATAATAAGACGGTGAAAATGCTACTCTGTACTCGTACTCGTACTCTGTGCTCGCTGCAGGATCAACGGAAAGAAAAAAAAAGAGTAGGGCTATTTGGACCGCCTTTTTGGGCTATCGAAACCGCGGTACCTAAGGCTTGGCATTTTCTAGCGTTCTAATTGGCCAATCCTTATCTGTT